>VZSE01011912.1:203261-222782 GCA_013398275.1 Promerops cafer
CCGTCGGGGGCGCGGCGGTGCCGGGCGGTGCCGGCAGGGGGCAGAGCCGGCCCGCGCATCCCGCGGCTGATCCCGCCCCGCATCCCGCACCCATCCCGTGCTCATCCCGCCGCTCTTCCAGCGCTCACCCCGTGCTCATCCCGCCGCCCAGCCCGCAACCTCCGCGGGGAGCGGCACCCACGGCTCCGGCCCGGCCTGGGGCTGCTCGAACATCCCACCCGTGGCTGGCTCCACGCCTTCCCGGGGAGAGGGGTCGGTGCTTCCCGGTGCGTGGCCGGCTCCGTTAGGAAACTGCCACCTGTCTCGAGCGGCTTTTGAAGTTTGTGAGAATCTGCCCGAAACCCTGCTACATCTGGGAAAGGCTTTGAGGGAAACGGGAAGGACGTCGCGAGTAACAGCTCCGACAGCGTGACACACACCACACACACCTCACTTCGTGACATAAACGACGGGGATACAGGACAGGAAAGGCCATGCTGTCCCCAAACGCTTTTGCAGACAACTGGTGTTATACGCTCCCTTTGTTAACCCGGCCAAGATCCCTCTGAAAACCAGTTTGGATCCTTGCCCCCTCCCATGCCCAAGGTGGCTCCACAGCCTGGCTGCCCGGGAGGGAGCCCAGGGGCACAGCCCTCGCCTCCCCCGGCTCCGGGCAGCACCTGGAAGAACTGCCCAGTGCACTTTCTGCTTAGCATGAGAGTAGAGAAGAGGCAGAGCTGTCTGTCGGCACAGAACCGTGCCAACACTTCTGCCTTCAGAGAAAACAGAATAATGGGAAAGGCAGAGGAGCAAGACAGCAGTGCTAGACCAAAGCTTTGGCCCTGGTGGTGTTTTTAGTCCAGCTTGGACAAAATTTAATTCAAGCCTTGAGAAAAAGCTGCATGGAAACCCAAAAAGAGCTTCAGGTCTGCTCTCTGCAATAACTGTGAACTTCTGTAAACACCTGACCTGCCCAAGCTGCTGTCAGAGCATCCAAACCATAACCCTACCCTTAAACCTAACCCTACCCTTAACTATAGCCCTAATCTTAACTCTAATCCCAACTGGATGAAGAACTCTTGGAATTCTCAAGGTCGGTGGATTCTGCTAAATGAGAGATACTGCAGTGCTGGGCAAGGAAGCAGCTGATGAAAACAAGGGCATCAGAGGGATCTGGGGGTAACCCACTGCAGGGTGAGTCATGTTTTCTGCTCAGAAAGTGTAAAGAACTGCACAAGTGGAATGCTGCAATGGGAAAAACAGACAGAGGCTGCTTAGAGCATCCTATTTCTGGAGCAGACAGAAGTGCTAGGGAGTCCCCAGACTATCAGGCTCTCACTGCACTTACTGGTTTCTAATCCTACCACTTTCCAAAGAGCACTGGGATACTTGGGGACACGGCCAAGTGCTTTCCCAGTGCAGAACAGGGAAGTCACAAAGGCGCAGGGGGTGCTGCCTGCCAAGCTGGCTGCACCAAGCTGCTGCCTGGGACTGCCAGAGCAGGCTGAGCAGTGCTCGTTGTAGGAAAAAATGCAGTTTGCCCAAATCAGCACCATTTTGTCCCCCTTCCTCAGGAACTCCTGGGCAGTGTGAGCTCAGTGCTGCCAGTCTTGCAAACCATCTGTGCTGCTGCCTGTGCCTGCAAGGCCGGGGTCACTGACCCAGCAGGAGTTACCTGCCAGTGCGCTTGGTGCCTCTGGCTCAGCCGGTGTCCCGTGCCCTTGACAGCACAGAGTGGGACTCTGCTGGGAAGAGATGCAAGAATGAGACAATAAGAGACAAAGCAGCAGGCTGTCGGGCCCCCGAGCTGGGTGGCTTTGCGTTAGCAAGATCCCTCTGGCCCTGAGCTTTCATCTCCTCAGCCTACACAAAGGGTGCCACCAACACGTATGTAAAAGCAGGAGGAACATGGGAGCCAGCCCTGAGGCATCCCTCCCTTCATCTCCTGCCTTGGACTGACAGCCAGCAATGACCTGCCACTCAGTGGGAAAGCTTGCACACCTTACACAGAGCGAAGAAGCCCCCGGGCACGCACGGCCATGCCGCATGCAGACAGGGCCCCCCGCACTCAGCTCCTCCTGGGAGCCAGAGGCAGGGGGGCTCAGCAGCCAGCCTGGCTCCTGCAGAGCTCAGCCTGCTGCAGGGATACAGGGACCACTGGGGACCAGGTGATGGCCTCCCCACACTATCAAGCCTCACGTGGTCTTGGAAAAAAGCCCTTTTTATGAGGGTGAGCTCCACTGACCCCATCCCATTCACTCCCTCTCACAAGATTCACTCTCACACCCCTCTGGCCTCTGCCTCATCCTCTCCAGAGTGCCCTGCCCAGTACTGGGACACTGTCGATCTTGGCATCACAGCAAGGGTTTAGCAGCCTGCCCATCCCAGTCTGAGGCTGGGTGCAAGCAGCGTGTGGCACGGAGCAGAGCTGAGGCTGTCCCCGGCGGGTGCCGTGTGGGGGCTGTTTTCCCAGCATCCTCCAAATACAGATGTTTTCTCAGTGCAGGATCCAGACTGAGGAGGGTAAAATGTTTTCATTCCAAGCTCTGGAGGTCAGGTCATGGTTTGTCTAAATGGCTTTTGTTGCTGTAATTATCAGATTAGCTGATCTCTGGCAGTGCATTTAGGGGCAGCTACATTAACTGTGGATCCTGACCCCTCCACTGCCACCCTGCCCAGCTGGGACAGTGGGTTTGCAATGGAGCAGTGGGGATTGGGGATGTCATGAGAGCCAAGTGAAATGCTCATGACTAGTTTTGAGCTGGTACCCAACTGGACGCTGGCACAGGAGCAGGCAGTACATTTGGGGAAGACAGCAGCGAGGCTCCTTGACCTCAGAGCATACAACGATGCGGAGCTGGGCCTGATCCTTCCCTCCCACTCCATCCTGCAGTGCACAGCAGCCATGGAGCCCTGTCCCAGGCACCTGCCTGCCACTGTGGCTGATGCTCAGCATGCAGACATGGGATGGGGGCATCTGTGGTGCCTTCCCTCGCTCAGAGCTGGTGGTGCTTGCAGGCAGGAAGCCCAGCAGGTCCAAGGGGAGGGTGGTCCAGAACCTCACATTGTGCCTGGCATGCGGGAGCCTCGGGCCTGTGCCTGGCCACAGGGTGCCGTGAGGCTGGGCAGCCCCCAGCAGCTGGCAAGGCACAGGAATAGGAGCGTGAGATACCAGACGAGACTCAGAGCATGACAGGGAGATGAGAGAGCAGGCTAAGGGGAGATAAAAAGGGATCAGGAGTTTCCGGCCCCCGCCAGCCCCTTGCCGGGTCCATGGGTCCATCTGTCAGCGCCTGCGAGTGCTGACGGCACCGGACCCTGGTGGCAGCCGGGGCTGCAGGTCCTGCCGAGGGGCACCATTGGGGGGGGACAGGGCCCTGCCACCGTCTTCCCGCTGCACCAGGGCGCTGACAGCAGCCCCGACCCCGGCGTGGCCCGGGACGAGCCCGCGCACAGCCCTGCAGGTGCCCCCTGAGCCTGAGCTCCCGGCCATGCTACCTTGCAGCATCTACCTCCTGTCTTCCTGCCCCGCCAGCCCCGCTGCACACACTGATAGGGAGTGCCAGGGCTTTCACCCACTGGCACAAAAACCATCGGTTCCCACTCTGCCGAGCTGCAGATCAACACCTGGGTGCTCAGAGGCTGTCTGCTCGGGCACCGTGCCTGTGGCAGCCCCCTGCCCCCTGCCACATCATCCCACCTCCTCTCTCACCTGCTGTGGGTGGGAGAAACAGGAGATTCCCCTGAGCAAAGCAGAAGCTCTATAATGAAATAAATTAAAATCAGAAAAGATTTTATTGTTTTTCCATAAGACAACTCATTTAAAATGTGGCTTCACTGCATTTCAGTTTCTGAAGTTTTATAATGCCAGAGCCCAACACCCCACTGAATGAATGCTTCTGGAGCAGAGTACCTACGTCTTCTCTTTCAAAGAATACTTCAATCCCTTCTAATGCTTCAGAAAATTTCAGCAGCAAAATTTTTCCTTTAAACATCATGTTCCTACAGGAAGTTTTGGCTTCAGCAAAACATACATTAAAAAAAAAAAAAAAAATGAAAGCTTTGTTCCTGGTATTTTGGCATTTTTCCTAATTGCCACCATGACAGAACTTGGTTAGCTCCAAGTCCATCTTTGCTTCCAGCTCAAAGCCAGAGAGCAACCCAGGGCAGCAAGGACAAAGTCTGTGCACCTCAAAAAGGAGCATATCCACCTACCTAATCAGGCTCAAATCTTTCCTGCCATTGCAGCTTCTTGGGCACAGCCAGAGGTTTGCTATCTCTCTAAAACTATTTTGCACATTAGTTCTGGGGTCCCAGGAATCCTAGCTTGGTGTATGTACCACTCATGGCTACACTCATGGCTATGCTTGCCTATTCTATGTCTATTCATTCCCACAGGCACTCAGGAGTTTTCCCTAATTTTTCCTTTTGCATCAGCACCTGCTGGCAGATGTCAGGGGACTGACCCACGGACTGTGACCTGCTGAGGCACTGACACCTCATACCCTGGTGCATCGAAGGTGGTTTCGTAAGGGTGTGGAAGACCAGTGGGGGAAAGGACAGGCACTTCTATGTCAAGGCATGGACTTCTGCACAGCCAAGGAAATAGCTTTTGGGACATCTGACATGAGGAGATAGCTGCCATTCCCAAAGGCAGCAAACCTCCTGGCCAAGCCTCTGCCCTCTCACCAGTGAGCCTGGCTCAAGTGCTGGGATGGAGACACTGGATGTGTCGCAGGGAGCTGCTCTGCCACGGTGTACCCAGGCTGCCGGGCAGCTGTGGGAGCTGTGCCCATGGGGCTGAGGCAACTGCAGCACAGCTGGTCCCAGCTGGACCCCTCTGGACAGGGTGTGTCCCCCAGTAGAGCCAGGACAAGGCCAAGAAAAGGGAGTCCAGCTCTCCTGCAGGGAGCCCAGTGCTGCGGGTAGCTTCTGGACCTTGGTGTAGCAGCAGATTTACTGAAAACAATTTATTTAATATCAAAAATAATTTCTTGCAGCGTTTCAGCTGGCGTCAGCCAAGTGCTTACTCACCCGGGAATTCAAACAAAGGCAGGGCTGGCGCCCAGCCAGGGGGTCGGGCGCTGGGTGGTCGTGTCCATCCCGGCCTTGGACCCGCCTCTGGGTCACTTGCGGGCTTGTGGCATGATGTCTCCATTTATTTATTGGAAATGTTTGAACAGGAAATGCTAATGGTTTGGGTTTGTGGAGACAGCTGGAGGGGTCCGGACAGAGCTGCTGAGAAGGGAAGGGTGCGCTGGGCCAGGGCAGGCCAGCAGAGAAGGGGAAATCCGTGCTGCCGCTGGGGATTTGTCCCGTGTTTGTGGTGAAGAGCCCAGCGGGAGGTGAGATCAGGGAGGGCCCTGCCAGCTCTGCTGCCTCCTCCTTCACTGCTGCCTGCATCCCACAGCGCCCGGGTGCCGGCAATGGCTCTGGCAAAGTGGTGAAGGAGGAACAGCAACCACAGGGCATGGCACATCTCGTCCCATCGCCGGCCGGCTGGGTGTCCATTAGCGTGGGAGGGATGTGAAAGTGCTGCCTCCCCCTACAAGGGGGTCGAGAGGTTCCTATGCAGCCCGGCTCTGGAGCGGGCTGTTCCTGCATTTGCTGATAACAGCGGAGGTAAAGCCTGACCCAGGAAAGCAGGCAAGATCCGCAGAGATAAACTCCCCGCAGCAAGACAAAGGCACTGACCTCCTCACTGCACGAGCTGCCGCATTCCCACAAGCACAGCAACAATTGCCCAGGAGCAGCCCTGAGACCTGCACCCAGCCCTGCTGGGCAGCCACCGGGAAGGGCCCCCGTGGCGGCCAGGAACACCTCTTGCCAGGATCACGGCACAGAAACCACAGCTTGGGGTTTTTTAACCCAATCTACTGTCCATACCATTTGTCTGAGCAGTGAGAGCAAAGATCTTGCTGTCGTTGCTTGCTCCTCATTCAGCATCTTGGCCCTGCTGCGTTGCACAGCCAGAGGGATGCTGTACAAGCAACCCTTTGTATTTCCTACCTCACACTTCTATCTGCACATTTGCAGTACAAACAGGCTTTAAGTTTCATTCCCAAACACAGCCGAGGGTCTTACGCACTCAGTGATGCAATTCAGGTGTGAGTGCCTGGAGCCCCACACACCCAGAGCACACCCAGGGTACTGAACGGCAGGCACGAGCTCAGCTCTGTCTCCCCCTGCCCTGCCTGGGTCCCACTCATGGACCAGGAGGCTGGAGCCTGCCTGGCATTTCCCCATGTCAGGCCTGCCCCAAGCGAGCATCAGCTGAAAAAAGCAGAGGAACTTAATGGGATTTGCAGAAACACAGCTCAGTTACACACCATATGCCTGTTGTCTCAGGCATGTTTTTAAAATCTTTATCTCTGCATCATTACACACTGATCTACATTTGAAAAGAATCCCTTCAGTTCCCTACCTCTGAAACGAGGATAACTATCCTTCACCTCATAGCAGGGTTATGAGGATAAACAGATTAAAGACTGTGATATTGTTGCTAAGAAGGTTCAACAAGCCCCTGTGACAGACAGCCCAGGGGCAGGGACCAGCATCAGAGCCATGCACAGCGTAAGCCGCCGACCAACCCACGTCTGCACCATGCTAATGATCCCAAAATCCCAGCGACAGGTTTGCCACTGTCTGCCTTCCCAGGACGCAGTCCCCAGCCAGCTGAAAGCCTGCAGAGGGGGTGGTGCCCCAGCCCGGGATGTGCACCTGTGCCCCGAGCCTGAAAAGGGGGAGTGCAGGGGTGCAGCGGGAGCAGGGGCTGGGAGGTGCTCATTAGTAGCACAAAGTTTCAAGAGGCCATCAGAGATCCAGGTGCAGCCACGAGGGCCTGTGGGCAGTGGGGTGCAGCAGGGCGGCTGTTCCCCCTGCACATCCCTCCCCGCAACCTCAGAACAGGGCAACCCTCTTCTACTGCCCACAGTCCTGCCCATCCCTGTCCCTCTGGGTGCCCTGGGCTACGAGGGACAGTGGGGAGATGTGCACTTCTGCAGAAAGAGCTGGTGGGGGAGAGGATGAGCCAGACAATTACTGTCTGGAAAGTCTCACCCGAATCCCTAGTAAAATAATGGCACAAATATTAAGAAAAGGAGCTCTGTAAACATCTAGAGGATAATGAAACCATGAGCTATAAGCAGGATGGGATTTGTAAATAAAGGGCTGTGCCAAAAACAACAAGCCCTCCATAATTGTTTTGGATAGAAGGACAAGATTAGTGCGGGAAGGGGACTTGGCGGATGTCATGAGAGGAGACCTGGAAGCACAGGGTTTGTCCTTCTGCCTGGCCATTAGAGTCTCTGGCATGTTTGGGCAGGTTTAAGGAGGCTGACCTGTACAAAAGGTGTCCCTGGTGGCACGGCTGGCACCTGGGAACATACCTGACCTCTGCAGCTGGACACCTACGCTCCCCCAGCCTGTCACTTGTCCCACTAGCACTGCAGCAGTTACTCACACTTTGGCCACCTCTGAGCTGCCAGGAGAGAGCAAGGCTAAACTTGAGTCCCCATCCCAAATGAGGCACATCTCGCCACCACATCTCACAGGGCTGGGACCCAGGCAGTGCAGGAATAAGCCAGCTGGACAGTCATGGAGTGGCAGATTCAGGAGCAGGAAAGTAATACTGGCACCTTCCATGATGCTCCCCAGGTCTGAACAAAACTCTGCCTTTGTGAACATCAAAATGGCATGTTCTGCAGGACCGTAGGGCTCCCTGGTGCTCTCAAGTATCAGCTTTTTGGCCAGACATACAGGAAATGTGTGTGCACCTCCTTCCAACCAGCCCTTTGAAATGCTACTGTGAAAGCACATGTAAGCACCACCAGTCATCTGCACTGCACAGGACAAACTCGTCCCATGCACGGAAGGAAAAGCAGAAGCCTGCCCAAAATGTACCTGATTTTGTACTCCAGCCTTGGGTCTCTGCAGCAGCCAGCGGAGCCGGGCTCGATGACGCGCTCGCCGGCTGCGCGCGGCATGCAGGGCAACGCACGCTCAAACCCAAGATGAAATGCACCATATATGGTGAAGGCATTATTAGTCCATAGCTTCTTCCTAGGATCTTCTGAGGAAATCCTGCTCAAAAATGGGGAACAAAGAGGTTTGACTGTGCCTTAAGCAGGGACCTGAACTGCCCACAGGACCAAAGGCAATGGCTCCAAAGAAAGAGGGAGCAGTGAGGTGTCAGACCCTTGGGTATCTGTGAAGTGCTTAACAATATTCTGGTTAAGCCTTTGTCTTAATTAATACTGGTTGCCCACCCATTACCCTGACTGGTCTCCAGAAGTTGTTCTCAACAGGGAGATGTTGCTGCAATGGTGTCAGCACTGGTCTCCAGGTACCCTGTGCAGGCACAGGCCAGCTCAGAGTTGGCACCAGTTCATTGCTGCCAACCTTGGCTGCAGCCCTAAAAGTCATGGAAAAGATGGAGTACCTGGCTGTGGGTTTAGACTGAGCCAAATGCCAAGCCGGATGTGTTGGCAAAGAAAGTGGGCTATCCCTCTGGGTGGCAGGGGCTAACAGAAGACTCTGGCTCTGACAGGGGTTGGTTTGGGGGTCCTGAGGGTGAGCAACTGGATGTGAGCTCAGTGCTGGGACCCCATGGTAAATGCAGTCCTGGGCACCAGAGCTGGGAGTGCAGCAGATTGGAGTTGTGAGGCAGTGCTCTGTGCAGCAGAGGATGGGATGCTAACCCTGAGATACTGTGACTAGCCTGGTGCCCCACTTTAAAAAGATCCAGATGAAATGAGAGATGTAAATGTGATTCCCACCCCCCCCTCCCATTTCCCACAGCATCCTTGCAGACGTATGGGGAGGTATGGGCTGGAAGGGGGAAGACACAAGGTGGCTTAACTGAGTGAAGTGATGGAATCTGCATCTTCAGACATTTCCAAAATTCAATGGATCAAGGCCCAACCAGCGGGCTGTACTGCCAGAGTTCCTGAGGCCAAAATTATTCCGTGAAATGAGAGTGCAGAAAACAGGCACAGAAAAGACATAGTTGCAGGAGAATGCACCCCACAGTGACAGAATCAAGCTCAACCTGTTTTCTTCTTAAAAAAGCTCAAGAAATTTGACTGCTATGCACAAGTACTCTCATAGTAAGAAAATACCATGTGCTAACATCCTTTTATTCCAGCCAAAAAAGGCAGAACAAGAATCAATGGCTGGAAATTAAAAGCCAGACAACCCTGCATAAGAAATACGACATACATTTACTGAGCAATGCTGATTAGCTGGTGGATTAACCGTCAGTGATTAAGTCAGACCAAACCATGAACTCCCTCGCGCCTCTAGACCAGATGCTTTTGTGCACTAGTGAAACCCCAGGTTATCTGGATCCAGAAAGAGTAACAAGACAAGGCAGTCGGGTAGATCAGCATAGGTGATCTAATGACTAACTCTGATCTTAAACATCGTGAGTAAAAATACACCGTGTTACTAATACACATAGAAAAATTCCCATTGCATAAACTCAGTGTAAACACTGGACAGTTGACATCTGCAAACCCGCAGATGGAGGGGGATGACAGTTGTTACTCCTGTTTTAGAAAGAGAAAAACACCCAGCCCACGGACGACCCGCAGGGGCCTTCCAACAAGACTGAAACCAGGAGTGAGGCACGAGCTTGGAAGACCAGGAGTCTGTCAGCAGGCAAATTCATGAGAGACATGGGGTCTGCCCCAGGATGCTTCTGGATACTGTGTATTAGACCCATGGCACATTGTTGGGGGGAAGAAATGGTCTCTCTGCACAGAGCTTCGAGGGACCACACAAGGCATATGACCATTCCAGGAAAAGTAGGATCAGAGTGATGTACAGAAACAGGAACATTTGGATATGGAAAAAAATGGTTCAGAGTAAATGCAAAAAAAAACCCCCCAAACCAAAAAAACCCCCAAAACCAAAAGCAAAACAAAAACCAAACAAAAAAAAAATCAACCAAACAAAAAAAAACCCAAACAAACAACAAACAAAAAACCACCCCCCCCCCCCCAAAAAAAAAAAACAACCCCAAAAAAACAACCCTAATGGAAACCTTCACAGCTGAATCAAAACACACCTGGCAAGGACCAGTCCTGAATAGACTGGCCACAGGCAAAATGATCTTCCCTTTTTTTAGTATCTGTATTCACAGAATTATAGAAAATAAGCCTGGAAGGCCCTTAAAAGGTCACCTAGCCTGTCTGCCTGCCTCCGAACAAATCAAACTCTTCCTGGTGGAGCTTTTGTCTAAACTCTTCCTAAAAGAAGCCTCTAGTGGTGACGACGGCTCCCAGGAAAAACAAGTTTTAATCCCTTTTACCGCAATCATTGCAGGGTGAGTCTATGGCTTCTTCTTCTACCCACCTGAAAACAAGGAATAGCCCATTATCTCATACTTTGTAGCAGGGCTTTATGCATTTAAAGACTTTTATCTTATTTCCCTGTAGCCTTTGTGTTGTGATACTAAGCTACCCTTCAGCCTTCTCCAGTATGTCATGTTTTCTGAATTTCTGATCTTGCTCTTCCCTGGGCTTTCTCCAAGAACAGCAACTTGAAACGCTGAGCCCCAAGTTGGATTCAGTGCTGAGTCTGACACTCTTTAAATGCAGCAGGATCACATCAGGTGTCTCACAAACACCTTGTTCATACGTCCTGCTCTGATTTTGCTCTTCTCACTTGGGCTGCTGCTGTCTCACGCTCCCTGCAGGACCCACTGTCACCTCCAGCTACTTTCCCACAGAGCAACCTTACTCATTCCCCAGCCAGTGCCTGCAATGTTGATTTTTCCCAACTCACAGAAGAGCCTTGTATTTGTTCTTATCAGCAGGTTTATTTCAGGTTTCTTCACCTTCTCAAGGAAATCATTCTTGCAGACTGGTGCTGCAGGTAAAAATCACTGATGAAAGCACTGACTACCCCTAAACCAAGACCAGGCCCTGTCTGAGGACTGAGCATGGGAAACTGCCCTTTCAATACCTTTTCCCAGCCAGCTGTGCCCTCATGTAGGGCACACACTGTAGCCACACACTCAGCTAGACCACATTTCTCCATTACTCAGAAGAATTCAAGAATTTCATGTGGAAATGGGACTAAACTCCTGTGAAATTCAAGATTTAGCACATCTTGTCTTTCCTATGTCAGCCAGCACACAAATCCTCAGGTAGAAAATTTGGTTGATTCAGCTCGTAGCTGATGGCCAAAGCTGTCACTGGTTCATTATCTCTGCTCTCGTGTAGTGTCACTTAATGATGTATTTGCCTGTCTTCAGTCTGTTTATGATCTGTTTATGTCAAAGGTCCCTTTTTCCTTTACTTCTGCACCCCTGGTCTTGAGCAAAGCTCAGGAACTTGGAAAGCCACAAAGATTCATTTGGGGGAAAAAAAAAAGAGAGGGAAAAGAAATATTCAACAACAACTACATCCTCAGAACTCACATGTTTATCCAAATTCATCTGAACCTTCTGGGGACAGTGACTTTTTAGGGTAATATGAAAACAAGTTCAAGTGAGTTTTCCATCTCTGCAACAGTACAGTAGTTCCAGCCAATCTGAGACAATTTTCCAAGAAGATTTCCTGCAACCTCACAGTGATTAAAGGAAATAACATTGTGAATAAAGGGACATTCTTCAAAGTCAATGAAGGAGCCACAAACTGTACGTTCTCACAGAGGGCCGGAAAGCGCCAGCGCGAGGTGGATTTTGTGGTGCGTGGCCCCCCAGAAGGAAGAGGGTGGGCTGCCACTCCATCCCTCTTCCCCAGCCAGGGGTTGTGACCGAGCTTCTCCCGGAGCAGGCGGTGAGGGAAGAGGGTCCCCAGGCTCTCCATGCTTGAGGCCAAAAGGCTTGGCCCCACAGGCGCTGGCTCCCCACCTCCCGCTGAAAATCCCACGGGTTTGGGGTCAGGTGACGCGGGGCAAGAGCCCACTGACCCTCTCAAATCCCAGGGTGACAACGCAAAGAGCAGCATGCCACCACGGCTGTTTCATGCCACAACCTTCTTCCTAGGAACCTCCCCATGCCTCTCTTCGCCTGAATCAATCCCTCAGCGCCTTTGCCTGGGGTTGACATGGGAACGTGAACGAGCCCAGAGAGCCACTTGGGCAGAGGCGAGAGCACTTGGCTGCAATGCTGGGCGAGTGGGGTCCTGCCCGCGGCCACCCCTGTCACTGCGGGTGCCCCCACACTGGGACCAGCCAGGGAGGGAGGAGCCTGCACTCCAAATGGCCGGGCAAGGGGACTTCTAAAAGCCCACCTTGCTAGCTAAAACACAGAGAAGGGCGTAGCGAGGAAGGGAGAGGAGCTGGGGAGAAAGGCGAGAGGGGCTCCCTGGCAGCCTAAACACACATGCTTCAGTTGATGCTGCGTAATAAGGGAATTAGCTAATGAGCTTACTGCGGCGCAGGGACAAGTCCTTTAGAAATATCATGGCCACCTGGGGAGGCTTGCAGAGGAGCCAGGAGGCCTTAATCCGCAGTGCTGGAAAGACAAACCCCCTCTGCCCCTCCCCAGCCCTGCTTCCTCCCTGGACAGCGCGTGGCCCGGGGTGCCACAGAGGGCCGACACAGATCCGACAAGAGCTGGGCATGAAAAGGATAGTAAAGAGTGTTTTTTAAAAAAACAAAACAGCCCATGCTCACGGCTGATCATAGACATCCGTGCAGTGGGGATGGGGCTGCTCGGGGACAGTGTGATCCAACTGCCCCTGGGCAGACAGCACTGCCCCAGACTGCCAGCACAAGGGATTCCAGAAGTATGGATTGCCTGTCCCTGCACTGGCAGCTGTGATGGATGTGTCAGGCAAAACCGAGTAACTCCAAAATATGGGTTGGGTGGTTTTTTGCAAGTCGTCCAAACACAGCCTTATAAAATCTGAGGCGATCGCAAATTCATATCTAAGTGCCTGTGAATGTGCTAATTTGAGGGGAAAGTGGGTGAGAGAATCTGATGTTGAAACTCACTTAGAACAATGCAAACATTAAATATACAAATACTCATCAAATACTTATTTAGAAAGTGGCTTTAGACAGTGAACAGGCTGTGTTGAAAAAAAATTATTTGCTGATAAATATTGAACTCATTGAGGAATTTGGGCATGTGGCAGTATTTGCATGAATTAGAGCAGGGGAAGTATGAAAGCATCAAAGAGACAACACTCCTCCAGGGAAAAAAGGGACAAGCAAAAACCTCAGCCAAAAATAAGGCTCCACTTAAAAATTACTCCCACACTAGTGAAGACATGACCATGGATTCACTGGAAAAATGTAAATTGATGATTTTTATTATTATATTGAGACA
This sequence comes from Promerops cafer, assembly GCA_013398275.1. NCBI lineage: Eukaryota > Metazoa > Chordata > Aves > Passeriformes > Nectariniidae > Promerops > Promerops cafer. Next base: position 216,526 of record VZSE01011912.1, read on the forward strand.
GAATTATCATTAATGATGTAGAAAAGAAATTATAAAATGTACATTATTCTGTAAAAAAATTGCTTAAAATTTTCTAGCTCAAAAATAATTAGATTGACAACTACTCTGTGGAAACCAATTTCGTTTAGCTTTTCAATGAGATATTTTGAAACAATTTTTTCCTCTCAGTTTTCTAGAGCAGAAAGCTGTTTGAAATTTGAAAGCATTGTGTTTCCAGGTTTTCCTTGTCCTCTTCTTCACCGCTGCCCTGAAGCTGCTTGATGATGGCTGACGTTCGTGCTGGATTTCCTCCTCTTTTCTGATCCTTTATTCCCTACTCCAAGCTTGACAAAATTTAAGCATTCTTGAAAAAGAAAAAAAGAAAACCCCTAAATGCAGTATTGTTTCCTCAGCCACTGAAGAGTTGCAACAATAAAAGTAACAGAAGAAAGAAGAAAAATTTGTCAACATTTAAATAATTTTTCAGCTGTAGTAGAAACAATTATGCCTACTCAGAAAATGGTGGGACCTACAGCAAAATGATCCTATATTTTTTCTGCTTTTTGTGTGAAGATTTTTTCTGAAATACTTTAGTATTTGGGGTTTTTTGTTTGTTTCTTTTGGGGTTGGTTTTTTTTGGTAGTTTTGTTTGTTTGTTTTGTTTTTTGGTGGTAGGGAAAAATCAAGGTCTGTTTTCTGGGCCACTGCTTTCTGTTTAGTCATGATTATTAAGGCCCTGGGGTCCCAACCCACCTTGCAGATTCAGCTCCCACACCGCTGGCTGGGGACTGAAAACTTTTGTCTGCTGCACCAGGAGCGGCAGCTTCTCCTGCAACCAGACCCTCCAGCAGAAGGGGTGACATTAGAGGGAGCGTGGCTGCAGGGCTCAGAGGTGGCATGAGCCATGGGGACGACCCCACCGCTGTGGCAGCAGCAGTGTGGGGCTGCAGACACCCTGGCTCCACACTGGGGGAGATGCCAGTGCTGGGCACAAGAGCCTCACACACCTGAAGTGTGGCTAAAGGGAGCAGAACTGCCACAGCTGGCATTTGGGGAGGAGGGTGGGATATTCCCTTGCCTTCCCAGTTGGTCACCACTGCCCCAGCTCTGAGTCCAGCACAATGAGCACAGTGAGTGATACCCCAGGTGCCCGCCCCATGCAGGGACCATGGCGACGAGAATCGCCCCTTCCCGGGCATGGTGAGGTGGGGGCAGATGGAGGCAGTGAACTAAGCCCTTCTCTCTCTGAGCATCCGGGTCCTTCCACAGCTCCCCGCTCCTCCGAGTGTCCACTGTGGGGTAGGGCACAGCCCCACACCAAGGGTGGGGGACTGTCACTCCATAGACACGAAACAATAGTCAGTGTCGATTATTTATTTTCCAAATAAATCAGCGGGTCCTGCAGGAGAAGGGCTGGAAATCGGCGAGTTTAGATTAGACCCTCCCCAAACCCCGGCTGGGCCTTGAGCCGCTGTCAGGGCTGCAGAGAAACAGCAGCGAACTCTCACGCAAATGGCCTATAAAAAAGGCCCCTGTCAAAGGCACCTTGACCTGGAGGCTCACTGTGGTGCTGAGCTCCCCGTGGCCCTCCCCTCCCCGGGCCGCGCTCCCCTCGCATGATGTATTTCCCCTGCCTTTTTTAGAGCTGCATTATGTTAGCTCCAGGAAACAGCCTCTTCCTTCTTATAAACACAGCCCTGGGTTACTGACCAGCGGCCCTGCCACTCCACAGCCACTCTCTGTCCATCCATCACACCTCGCTGTCACCCTGGCAACATATCTCTTGGACCGGTCCGGCTCCAGGGATGGGAGAGGCAGGAGGGGGGGATAAGGGGGGGTCACATACACAGAGCACAATTCCAGCCTGCTGACTAATTCCCTGGAAACCCTGGGGCTGCACAATGAGAAAGCCTTTCCGAGGGTTTCTCGAGCCTTACTGGAAGGTCAGATGAAGGTCAGCGCAAGGACACGGCTCCTACTTTCCCCACCGTCAGCAAGGGCGGGTGCGCGGGGCGGACGCGGGTGAGCTGCGGGGGTACCACGGGTGCACGGTGGGAGGGATGTTTGGAGAAGGGAGCCTGGGCCCAGGCGGCCCTGGGATGCGGCACAGAGCCCACTCGCCACTGCCGGGCACGGGAAATGTGCCTTGGACGGGGCTGGCGGGGTGTCCTGGCAGCCAGACAGGCGTCAGTGCTTCCAGTGGGGCAGAGCATGGCCAGCGGTGTGGCCTTTTGCCACCCCGGCAAGGGAGGGATGAGGAAGGGAAGAATAACTTTGGCCCCATGCCAACTCCCCACCACCTTTGCTATGGCCCCAGCGTCTGCAAACTGCTGGCCTGACACAGCATTGCTGCATGGGTCATTCTCAGTGCAGGATGGATCCTGGGGGAGAGCACCAGGATGGGTCCTGGGGAGAGCATCCCAGACATGCTTGGATACCCATGGTCTCCGGTGTGCTGGGACATCAACAGCACAGGGACAAGACAAAAACCATATCAAGACATCTGGGTTGCCCTGTCAGTGCTGGCACAGGGACATATTTTGGCTGAGCTTTTGAGCCATCCAGCCTCTTGTAGGTATGGCTGAAGCACAGCAACCACAGCAGGAGGGGTCCAGCCATGTCCTGCTCCTGGAACACCACCGTTGTCCATCCCCACCTGCTTGTCCTTCATGTTAAGCCATTGTCTCCAAGAGGAAATGCCATTTAAAGGCAGGTATTTCAAAAGAAATGGGAGATCTCTGCTCTCTGAACAACACAGCACTTCACTTCTGCCTGTTCCCTACGTAAAGCTGGGAGTCAGGTTTACATAGGGATAAAACAAAAAAGGCAATGCTTTTAAGGACAGATCTTCACAAACCCAAACCAAAGCCCCATGAGGGCAAATCCTTTCTAATCCATGCTCTTCCTCAGAGGTGTAAGTGGAGTGGAAGGGTGGGGGGGGACGACTTAAATCTGGAAAACAGTTCCCCATCTCTTTGGTCTGGCAAAGGGCCCACTGATAGACTAAAAACAAGTTTGCAGAGAAGCCTGTGTGGGATAATCCAGCTATGGCCCCTGAGGGGATGAGAACAATTAGGAGTCCTTTCTCAAGTCTCCACTCCAAGATAGAAAAACAGTTTATAGTTTGGTCCAGAGTTGTTGTTAGAAAGTTCTGAATCATCAGGATACACTAACAATTTCTGCACAGTAATTGCCAGGATAATTCATTAGGCAGACTCAGAGATAAACTATTAACAGAAGCTTCCAAATCTCCTACCTGCCTTCCCGTGTGCGGGATATGGGCTGCCCTATTTATACACCGGCTGTCTGTGAGGATCTGGGTTCAGGAGGGAACCACATGAGCAGCCATGGCTAAATACAAAAAGTGTTTCAAAGGAAAACAAAAGAATGGGTATTTATTAGACGTGTGCAGGCCAAGCACATGCTCTGCCATTAACCTTTCCAGGCATGGTAATCAGCCAGGGAGCAGTTTGCCTTCACTGTCACTGAACATAGCACAGTCTCCAGCCACAGCAACCATTCTACTTCCAGAGAAAACACACCACAGCATTGGAAGCTGGCCTGCCGTGGCCTCTGGAAGGATAGCGCAAAATGTCTTTGGGCTAAGCCTGACAGGCTTTTGACCCATATTTACCCAGAAGAGACAGAAATGATGAGCTTCCCCAGCCTCATCTTCCGCCCTAGCCCCCAAGTGCAGGTTGCTGCATGACAGAGAATATTTGTGTCCAATTCTTCTGAGCTGGTCAGCCTCAAACTACAGTTGGAAGATGAAACAGTGCAACAGCCACTGGCTGTGGGTGCCCCTTGGAGCAAATGTCAGCCCCATAGACAAATGCCAGCAGAGCTGCGGAATGCCACCACACAGAGGCCTGTGCATGCACTCAGCCAAGGTTGCAGCATAATTTCTGCCAAATCTGGTTCCTGCATCCTTTTTCAGCTCAATTACCCTGAAACCAGCCTGGCAAACCCAGAGCTGTGTACCATTTCTTGCACAGCTTTGCCAGCTCTGGGGTAGCCATGGCCAGGATGGCTTCATCTGCATGGGAACAGCCAGAGGAATCTTGATTAAGCAGGGAGAGAAGTGGAGACTGGCTGCCAGGCAGATGCCCTAAACAAGAGTAACTTATCAGCTCTGTTTCCAAGATGAGACATCTGTCACCACCTAGCACAGGGCCAGCCCAGCCACTTGCTCCTCACCAGCATGCCTGTACAGAAGCATGAGGGCTTCCCTCTCCCCGAAGGAAGCCATAGAAATAGCCACCGTGTAATTTGCAAAATTTCTTCTAGAAAATGCTTTGCTTGGGCTAAGAAAAGCATTACACCCAGAATGCTTTGGGGGACAGTGCTGGACAGGAGCAGGAGCCAGCATGCAGCTGCATTCCCAGCCCGCTGTGTTTGCCAGCGAGCCGGCCCCAGCGGCAGCGCAGGGAGGTCCCCAGCCCGGAGGAACACCAAGTGCTGCGGACAGCAAGGAACCACTCCGCCAGCACACACGCAGCAAAGCCCGCCACTGTTAATCCCTCCGGTTTATTATGTAATAAAACGCTTTCCAGACCTGTTAAAATTTAATTGGTTTAATCTTAATTGTTCCATTTTCTATGGCACATGCAAACACAGAGCCTGACCCTGCCACTCTCGTGTGAACTGTCCCGCGGGCTGTGGTGGGAGCAGGATGAAACCCGCTGACCTCAGCAGGATTATGTGCATGAATCAGAGCGGCAGGCCTGGGCTCGGAGCTGAAATCCAGCACTGGGCAGGTCGCCAGCACAAGGCCCAGGGTCCACTTAGGCTCCACTTAAGTGCTATGGGATGAAAGTGGTACGCAGGCCTGTGGATGCGAGCGGTGAGCAAGCCTCGTGCTGGGCCTCTGCTGAAGGATGAATTTCAGCTCAGCTTCTCAACCTCACAGACACAATCACACAGCAGTGGCTTCTGAGACATGGAGCAAAGGTACTCCCAGAAAGGCTGTGGGGTGTGCTCCACCAACAGGGTGGTGAACGTGTGCCTGTAGCAGTGTCCTCCTTCTGCTGCACGGGGGAACCCTCTCATCACACGGTCAGTAACTGTGATTTATGACAGCTTCTAGTCCAGAGGAAGAGGTGTTTTGCTACCCTTTGCACGTCCACAGTCATGGGGCTGTGTTGTGCAGCAGGGTAGCTTTGTGAAGCCTGGATATCCTTTGTGCACAAGAGATGCCAAATAAAAGCAGGCAGGAGGGGGTCCTTGGCACTGGCATTTCCTATCCTGCACTGCCTTAGATGAAGAATGACCTTTACCTGCTCTTGCAAGTTGGCTCTCACCAAGCTCAGCATGTCAGCCTCAGTTTCAGAGGCCCATCTGGCACTGAAATTAAGGGCAACCTCCCTTTTGGTGTCCAAGCCTACTGAGTTCCCCTTGCTGCAATGGGCAGCACCCTTGCCCTTGCTGCTCCTATCCCGCAAAGCGCTGAACACGGAATGTTTCACACAGCTATTGGTATCCCTCAAACCAACCTCTCACCTTGAAAACATATGTGTAGGATGCTAGAGTCTGGTTCTGACCTTTAGAAAACATATTTATTTTCCACTGAAGCTTTGTTTCGGGATGTATTTCCAAGCCATGCATCCCTGCAAGAACTGTGAAGCGAAAGTAAATCAGCCAATGCCAATGGAGCAAAAAAATACGGAAGAAAAGCAGATATTTGCAGTGATGTATTTCTCAAGAAAATGGGCTTTAGTTGGGTGGTTCTTGGCCAAACCAAGCTAGCTGGTTCTGAAGATTCGAAGAGATGCAGGCAGGTGTCAAGTGGCAGACCCGAGTGAATGGGATGGCCTAGGCACTGCCCGGGCACAGATGGGACACAGCAGTGGGAGATGGAGACAGCCTTTTCCTGGGTGAGCATGCTGCATCCCCTGCCTGGACCTGGCTCCACTGCCTGCAGAAGCCCTCTTCTCTCCTGAGGAATACAGATAATGTTTCTTTTCAGAGTCGTGAAAAAGAGCCATTCCTGTGCAAGCGGCAGGGCAGGGATAAATGCCATCCTTTCCCCCGGGAGCCGTGTCCAGGTGGGTGCACTCAGGGAATGAGTCCGGGCTGGGAGATGCCGGCGGAGCCACCCCGTGTGCGCTGCACGGGGAGCCCCTCAGGGCGCGCCCGCTGGGCACCGTGAGGGGCGCCGAGGCTGTGTGCGAAGAGAGCCGGACCCGGGAGACGGCGGAGCGCCGTGCCGCGCCATGCCGGACTGGAGAGGACAGGACCGCCACGTCCGCCGCCGGCAGGTGACCGAGCCGTGCGGAGCC
>VZSE01011912.1:228904-240965 GCA_013398275.1 Promerops cafer
GGCGGCCCCGCTGCCGCGGCCGCGCCTCTGCCGTGCGGGTTCTTCACGCGGGGCCGGAGCCGCGCCGGGGAGGGCTGGACACCCGCAGAGCGGCACGGCAGCACCGGCCGTCTGGGGCACCCCGGGCGGCAGGGGGGACCAAAGGCGCCGGGAGCTCTCCCGTACCGTCCCGCACATCTGCCCGGCCGCGACGCTGGCTCTCCTAAAGAGCCTTCTTGGAGCCGGCGCGACGGACGCAGACCAGGGGCTCGCTATGCCACCCCCCGACCCTGCGCTGCCCACCGTGTCCTCCCCATGACCTCCCCATGTGTGTTGTGTGACAGTCCCTCTGTCCCGAGCAGAGGACCAGGCTCTGCCCTCGCAGGAGCAGCAGGTATCGACCGCTGACGTTACTAACCCCGGGTTTTACGCTGCACATTCCCACCATTCAAGCTGAACGTGCACCTTCGGGGTTTGCTGTTTGAAAGGAACCGGCGAAATTCTTTCCACTGCGGGGACAGAATGGGCAACCCGCAGGCCCCGGCTGCCAGCCTGGCTCGGCACGGCACCCCGCTGTCCCGCGAGCCGCCCCGAGGCCCGCAGGCTTCACGGGGCCGGCGCTGGGAGAGGATGCGGCACGCCCAGCTGATTGTTTGCTGGATGGCAGTAAGGTGTCGCAGGAGAGGAAGCCCAGGCCCTGCTCTTGGCTTTCAGAGATGAGTGGTTAAGGCCCTGTGGTCTCGTGGGTAGAAACAGGATAGCCAAGAACAAAGGTAATGCGCTTTCTTCACAGCAGCAGTCAGGCTGGAGAGATTTGTCTCTGCCATAGGAAGGAGTTGCATTTTCCTCCACGTTCTGCCAGACTGTTGTCTGCAAAAATAGGGGACCCGTGTGAGTTCATACTTCAGTGTGCAAGCCAGAGGAACTGTAACCACAATAGAAGCGCCTCCAAAATCAGGGTATTTGAGAGGAGTTCCCGGCTTAACACATCCCCTCAAAGTACATGGCAGTTGATGACAAATCCACTGCATCTCAGCAGCACCCAGAGCCTCTGGCTGAGACCAGAGAGCCCCAGCATGGAACATGCTGCCCAGATCTGTAGTCACAGTCTCTAGAGCACGGACAGTTGTGTAAAGCAAAAGGACAGCCTGGGGCCTCACAGCCATGTTGCAAGAGGTGATGCCGGGCAGTACCAGCATGATCCAGCACCAACAGTACCCAGCCATAGCAGAGCACTCTCCACTTGTGCCTGGTCACAACCCTGACCCCTCTCTCCCTACGCAGAGCTGGAACAGTGCCCGGTCGGGGGATTCCGAGAGGCCTGACTGCAGGCTGATGTTGCATGGCGCTGGAAGTTTCTAGATGTCCACCATAGCAAGCCCCGTTCCTGGGACAGATCCCAGCTGTCCCACCAGCTCAGACTGGAGGAAGGGCAGGGGGTTAGTGGGAGGGACCCCTCTGCAGAGCTTTGCCCAAAGCTCCTGAGCTGATGGGGAGGACAAAACAGCACAAAGAGACAGCAGTACTGGAGGGCCCAGAGCAGGGTGGCGGAAGTGGAACGCTCCAAAGAGGAGGAACAGCCGGCAGAGGCCAGTGGGAGGGAGATGGTGGGAGATTGCAGACTGGACCGGCTGCCCAGGGAGGGGAGACACAATGGAGGGAAGTTGCTGCGTGGCTGTGCTGGAGGCAGCACCCGCCTATGATGCACCCTGTCCTCCACACCCCACGCTGAAGCGGGATGCCTCCAGCAGGGTGAGAGGCACAGGAAAGTCTCTGGTGGAAATTCCTTCAGCACGGTCCCACTGTGGTGGTGCCATAGCCAGAGGGACATTGGGGAGGGAGGGACGAGGATGGCTGTGGACAAGGGGCAGAGGGCGTGTGTTTCTTCCTGGCTCATTGAGGGATTTACTGCTATTTGGGAATCAAGCTGTGAAGGTGCTGATTGATTTCAAACAGGAATGAGATTCTCTCAAGTGCACTGATTTAAAGGAAAGGAGGGACTTTTGGGTCAGCTGGGTTTTAACTCCTAGACCCACTCTGTGTTCAGGCTCCAGCTGTGTTTTTTATTCAAGTTTCCTGTACAAGAAGGAGCCTATGAGCAGAACTTGTCTGCATCCAGTGGCTCCTAGGGAGGCTCCATCCAAAGCCCAGTTATTGCTGGTTTTCTGTGGCCTTTCCATCATGCTCAGGATCACACAGAAGCAGTGCTGTTCCTTCTGCAGCACCACAGATATGCTCTGGTTTCCTCTCCTTCCTGACATCTTTTTCCCTTCCTCTCCCTCCCTACTGCTGAGGTCATCCCTTCACCTCTTATCCTTCATCCTTCTGTCTCCACCACCCACCTGCGGCCATCAGCAAGCAGCTCACCGGGGTGCAGAGAGCGCTGCCTGCTCCCCGTGAGGCTGGTCAGGCTGCTTGTGGATCTGGGCAGGCATCGCTGAGTTCTGGTCCCATCTACTTCAACCTGGTCGTAGCCACCTCCTGCTGCCTGGCTTGGGAGCCTGGGGACCCAGCTGTTTGCTAGGGTGGTGCCCAGCTCTTGCTCCTCTATTTGGAGTGTCAGCTCCTGCTCTGCAGAGCTTCCCACTGCAGCCACCCCAGCCCTTGAGCTGGGAGCTGCCGAGGCTGCTTGGCCACTGGGGCTCTGTGGAACCATCAGGTGTTGGAGATGCTGGAAGCTCCTTCTGGCAATGGCAGTATGGGGTTGTCACATAAGAACTCTCCAGTGCCAAGAAAGCTGTTGCCAGCCATGGATCAGGTAATTAAAATATTGATATTTGTGCTATGGAGCCCCAAGCGAGGCTTTCTCCCACTACATGCCTGCAGCACAAGGGGCAGGGACCTGCCTCCCTTCCGTGGGTGAGTCACTGCATCACAAGATGACTACACCTGGCTGAGCAGGGTGAGGAGACTTGCATGTTTTTAGCTGTTTCTTCTTCCTGCTATGGTGAGATCAGGCACAGTGCTGCCTCTAGGGATCCAGGTGCCCCGCGAAGGATTCATTCTGATTCAACCAAGGATCAAGGTGACCTGTCCACAGAGGGGGACTCCAGAACAGAGTGCTGCTGAAGGTCAAAGCTGCCCCTGTCTCCTGCCAGAGCCCTTCCTGGTGACATCATGCCGCTATCTCCCGCCTGGGCAATAAATAAAACCCACAGACACTTCCCCGGGGACGACCCTTCTCCGCGCCCGGGGCTGCTGCAGGCGGGCGGTGCCGGGACCAGCGGGGTCCCGGGCTGCTCCCCGGGATCCTCACGTCGCTAGGGCTGCCAGCAGGGACAGGGACGCTTGCTCACAGGGCCTGTCCCCAAGCGAGATACGCCACCGCCATCTATCGGCCAGCGCCCGGGGACGGAGTGACAGACCCCCTTCTGTCCCCGGCAGCCCGCGCCGCAGAGGTTCTGCAGCTGGTGTTGGCTCGCCTTAGGGGTGCCCGAGTCCCCCTGCAGGGCTTGGAGAGCTGCGGAGCATCGGGGCAGGGTGTGGTGTCCCCGCTAGGAGGGACAGCGGGACAGACTGGACAGCGGGACAGACTGGGCTGGTTGCGTGGGCTCTGGGCTGGTGGGTGTCTCCTCATGGCAGAGCCTGCGGGAGCGGGGGACTCCCGACCCACGCGGGAGCATTGCTGCACCGGGCAGCATCGCCGGGGGCTGTGCACGCAGCAAAGGTACTCCCCCACCCGTGCCCCGCTGCAAGGGGAGAGCTGGGGACAAGGCCAGTGTCCCTTCCCAACCTCTGGCCACCGTGCAGGTCCCTTGCTAGTGAGCAATGCTTTGCTGTGTTCTTTCAGCTGAGCATGAGCACCCAGTCTCTGGGAGACACCAGCAGATTTTCAGCTCTGATTTTTTTTTTTTTTTTTTTTTGGCCCCAAAATGATGCAATTCACCTAAGTCCAGGAGCCCTCCTGAAACTCCTGATGCCCTGACACTGCCTGCAGCTTCCAGCTAAGATGATCCTTCCCTGCAAGTTCTTGCCCACGGACATAGGATGGCTGTTGGTGTCCAGCGCCTGGTGCCTGTCACAGCTGCAGCCTCACCAGAGGGAGCTGTGTCCATTGAGGCAGAGCCCAGTTTTGGCCCAGTTCCCTACCTTTTTTATAGCCCTTGGCAATGCTCCTGGTGACATACTGCTCAAGTCTAACGGGCATCCAAAGGTGCTTGGATTTACATTTCTCCTGGCACCCACCGAGCCGTGCCAGGCATGGTCTGTGCCTGCCAGGAGTCTCCTGTGTCATTCCCAAGGCCGTATTGCCCCGGGGGGCATTGCAGGCTTTCTCTGGGGCCGACACTGGCTGCCAGTGCAATATCTGCAGACATGCTGGGCCAGGGAGATTAGGGCTGAAGCTTCCACCGATCTCCTGGAACAGCTATTGCTTCAGCGGCTTTTGAGGATGATCCCAGACCAAGCTCTAGTGTCTCAGCATGCCTGAGCTGTCCTCACCCATGCGAGGACGCTTGCAAGAGTGACCTCTGCTGCCACCCCTGTGCCACTCCCATTGAGCCCAGGAGCAGCTCCTTCCCCACCTCTGTCACCTCCCCAGTGCAGCAAGCCATCTGCCCACACCCCAGTTCCAGCCAGGATGCCACTTTGCAGTCCCTTATTGGGGGGAATTCGACACAGAAGTCTGCACTAAGTATGGGTATTCACCCAATATCTCCCCATCAGAGCAAACATGCCAAGAGCTGTCCCAGCCCAGCCTAGGGGATTGCTTCTCCTAGTTGTTCTCTACAGACAAGAAAGAAGGTTTTCAGCCTCGGCTTTACCTTTCAGGGTGTATTTGTTGCCTAGAAAGGGAAATAGCCTTTCAGGCTATTCCCTGCACTGCCATGCTTGGATGCAGCCAGGCAGGCTGGGACCAGCCCAGCCCGGAGCTGCCTCTCAGTTTAACCCAGGCAGCAATGTGGGTCAGGAGGGGTTTCTCAGGCCCACCAGAGGCAATGTCTGCTCTGTGTCCAGGAGCCCCGGCGCTTGTGTTTAGCACTGCTGTAAGGCCGGGAGGTCATGAGAACTTGTATAACTTTATTGGAGTCTGACACAGCCCTGAGGAATCCCAGAGCCAGGGTGGGTTGGGGCTGGAGGGAGGCTGGGAGCCCATCTCTCTGCTCCCCATGGGCTCCAACCACCTCCTCCCACCGAGCAGGGCTGTCAGGGACCCACTGCAGAGGGGCTGTGGGGTAGGAAAACTCAGCCCAGGCAGAGCACAGGGATGTGGTTTCCAGGACAGTGCTCTTGCCCCCCTGCCTGCCCCTGAGCTGGGCTGACAAAAGCTTCTGAGCACTGGGACCCCAGTGCCCTGTGTGGGGTCATGAAGGCAGGAGCAGCTCAGGAGCCCACTGGCCCCAGCTGAAGGTACAGGACAGACACTGGAGAGATCTCCCCTCCTTCTTTCTCTGAGTAAGATGAACCCTCAGCCCCCAGCTTCCCTCACCCCAGCTCTGCCCTTAACCTGCAGGAGTGCAGTTGTCTCCAGTTACCCCAGGAAGGCAGCTGGGGGCTCCTGAGCTGCTCCTGGCACAGCAACCTCAGGCTGCCTGGAATAGTTTGGGCTTGTGCCATAGCACAGCTGCGCAGCCCCAGACCCACCACCTGGAGCGGGGCCAGGCCAGTGGTGCTTCCCAGCTCTGCCTGCTCAGGGGCTGCAGGGCTCACCCGACCCAGAACACACCAGGACAAGGCTCAAGGGGCAGCTAGACACAGGAAAGCAAGGCAGCAAACCCCTGCCTGTGCTGGATGTGGCTGGGAATCCTGCAGGGAGGTGAAAGGAAAAGGGATTGTCTCCAGAACTCTGCTGGGCTGAGCATTGCTTCCTTGCTGGAAAGCCAAAAATAGTCTCCTTACTCAGAAGAGGCTGTAGGAGGAGAGGTCTCACTCAGAGCACAGCCAAATACCTAGGAGGCCATAGGACAGACCCAGAGCAGCGTGGCTACACTGAGAAGCATTATCAGACCTTGGAAGGGCAGCAACCAGAGCTGGACCAGCCAATAACTCCACTGCCTCCAGGCATCCCATCACGTCAGAGGTGCCAGAGGAATCGGTCTGTCTGGCAAGGGAACACCCCGACCCTGGCACAGCCAGGGAGCAGCAGCAGACTGCCACGGCCAGCCCTTAGTTTGTGTCAGGCATTCAGCTCAGAGATGGCAGCAGGACGACATTTTTTCTGTCCACTGTGGTCTGGCCCAAGGGATATCTGGGAATCCCCATGGCAGCTCTACTGTCCCTGCAGTGCCAAACCCAGAACAGGCAGTGCCGTGCCCTGCAGGGCTGCTGCTGCCTGCACTGGGCAACACCCAGCTGCTGCTGGGTAAGCTGGCAAAGCGCCGGGAGACCAGAAAGGCTGTGCCCTTGCCAGGGGAACGCTTTAGGCCAATTGCTCACATAGCAGCTTTTCTGGGCTGTGCTGACTTATCATTCCCCCGTTCCTGGGGGTCTCACTCCCTCCCCCAGCACTTCTGTGGGTAGTTATTCCTGGAAAACATCCTAGAGACACTTTGAATAATGCCTTCATCCACTGACATTTATAGAGCTTCTTCTAGCAGCCGATGGATTTAATAGTGTGAATCTTCCCCTAGCCCCAGTCTGTTTATGCCTTTCCCCCCATGGGGTTTGTCATTGCCCTGGTGTGTGGTGAGGGCTAAAGGCAAAGCTGCAGCTCTGCCACCAACAGCTTTCAGCTGCTGGGCAGAGAGACCCGTCCTGGCAAAGCCCAGTTGTACCCATCTTCTGCAAACTCCTGTCTAATGCCCTGCCCTCCAACCTAATCCTGCTCTGGTCTCTCCCAGCCATTTCTGCTTCTCCCTCTTGGGTGGAGGAGCTGCAAGGCTGCCAAATCTTGCAATACTCAGACTATTTCTTAAAGCCCCAGCTCCTGAAATAGTGGGAAAACTTCCATTTCCTGACCTCCTGTGGCTTTTGTGTCTTTAAGGAGTTTCTCATCCTTCTGCTTGTGCAGAAAAAGCAGGGACCAGGAGCTTGCAGCCCATGCCAGGGAGCAGAGGATGGGCACAGCACACAACCAGGAGAACCCAGGCTGCAGAGCAGTGGCTGTGGCTGCTTTGTGCCAGGGATATCCAGACCTGCCAGGCAGCCATCAAAAATCCCACAGGCGGTCATTCAGCTTCCCTCACCACCTTGAGGAAGCATGTCAAGAGAGATGTGTAAGGGAAAGGTGGCTGCAGGGCTGGGCTGGCGCTTGGGCAGGGTGTCAAGCACCCAGCCCTGCAGTGCAGGGGTCCCTGCCCTCCAGCCATGCTGGAGCCCAAAGCCAGTGAGGGCGGCACATTCCCCTTGCTCACCCAGCAGCTGTTCCAGCCACAGGAAAACCCCTCTGTCCTCACCAGAGCCCACTCCAGCAGTATTCTGTGCAGGCTGGGCCAGCAGATCCTCTGGAGCAGCTCTGATCTGACCCAGATACCCACTGGCATCACGTACCAGAGCTGTGAATGCATTTCCTCCAGGGAATTTTTTTGGGCATGCCTCCGTGGGACACATGCCACACCTCAACACACTGGGATAGTCAGGCATCACCCAGGAACACCTTGTTCAAGAAACGCAGAGATCTGCTCTGGGCAGGTCAGCACAATGAGGCAATACTGTAGTGCTCAGTTCACAGTTCCATAGTTGGGACCCTAAAATAAACTGGTATCAAGACAACGAACATGTTAAAAAATAAGTTATTCTACTAATTACCCCGACACTGGAAAAGATATTAGCACTTTCAGCAATTTTGAGATGCTCATCAAGCATCATACTAGTCTAATTACTCAAACTTATGGGGCAAAAGCTCTGCCGAGCCCCAAATCTCCTATATGAGGTGCACAAAGCATTTCTCAGCACCAAATTCCTGTGCTGTTCCTGACACATAACCCCTCTTGCCAACACCTCCGTTTGGAGCAGTTTGGAAGCATCCTGAGGACCCCCAGTCAGACTGAGGGTGTGGGACTACCTGGCCAAGGAACATAAACCTCAGCTGCTCCTGCAGGGTCACAACTCACACCAGCAGCAGGTGATGGACCCTGAGCCAACGGGGATGGGGGCACCCTCATCCCTGCATATTGCCAGGGTGACTGGGCCAGGCAGGCCCCCTTCTCTCAGCACCACCCCCAGACTGCTCCTCCCTCCCTGCTCTGGCATCCATCAAAAGAGCTCAGCACCAGGCAGAGTTGTAATGGCACAGCCCTGGGAGCTGGGCCATGCCGGAGTAAGAATGGGACATCAAGATAGAGCAGAACTGTTTTTATTGGAGGTGTCAAGAGCAGGAACAAGAACAAACCTACAGGCTCCCTCCTCAAGTGCTCCCTCCTCCCCTCGCCCACAACCACCACCGGGGCAGTCAGCATCACGTGTGCGTGCTACGAGACAACGGCCAAGACTTACACTTTGCTTCAGCCAAAAGCCAGACAAAGCCCCCAGCAGCCCGCTGTCACCCCCTCCTTGGCGACTGCAAGCCCAGCTCGGCCCTGCCGGGAGCAGGGCAGGACATTCACCTTCCCCTCTGAGCAGGGGTGTTTTGCGTGAGATGTGGTTCAGGGAAGTCAGGAGCACAGCTCCACCAAAGTGCCAGGGGATGTGACCTGGGCCGCAGCTCCCAGCGGGACATCTCGGAGGACCCCAGCAGAGAGCAAGCTGTGCAGCCTGGGCAGAGCTGCAACAGCCACAGGCAAAAAATGGCATTGCTGAACCCCAAAGGGCTTCACTGCCCCCTCTCTTCAACACAAACCAAACCAAAAGGGAGAGGGGTCAGAAGACAAACCAGGAGGGGATGTGAGGCAGGTCTGGAACGGCGTTTGGCTCTGGATCACTTGCCAGCCCGACGCTCCTCCTGGCGCTTGGTAAGGATGTATTTGAAGAACTCGTACACGGACCAGGCAATCGCCGTTGAAGGCATCTGAAAAATGACTCTTGCCTGGACCCCTCTGAAGTAGGCGGTCACACCGCCCACCTGGTACACCGTCCTGAAGGCATTAGCCATGCCTGTGATGTGTCCGCTGATGTTGGAGCTCAAGGCCAAGGACTCCTGGGTGTTGAGCAGCGTTTTGCAAACGTCCAAAGGCGTAGTGGCAGCAGCAGCGACAGCCCCTGCGCAGGCTCCAGAGACCACGTGGGAGCCTGGGTTGTACTGTCTGTGGGGGTTGAGCTGCTCTTGCAAGAACTCATAGGTCATGAAGTGAATGGCTTGGAAGGGGATGTTCATGGTGAGCTGGGTCGTGTAGCTGCGGTAGAAAGCTCCGGCCCCTTCGTTGCGCCACACAGCCCGTACACAGTCCATCACATGCTGGTAAGGTGAGTTGTACATCTGCATCCTCTGCTTCACCACTTGGGACGGGCGGCAGCAGCAGCAGCAGCCAGGACCCAGGCACGGAGGGGAAGAGGAGAGAGAAGGGTAAACACAAAGCCAGGCTTCCTCCAACTGCTTGGAGTTTGGTCACACTGGCCTAAGAGCTGAAGAGAGACAACTCGAACCACCAGAGCCCATGTGTCTCCACACAGGACACCAGCTATTTAAATCTGCTGAGGCATCACTGTCACACAGACATCACCACTATGAAGCCACTCACATGCCACAGCCCCAGGGAATATCCCGATATCCCACTGCTTACAGTCCAGATCCACCCTTGCTCCCAAGCAACTGGTGTTTCCCCAACCACTGCTGCAGAGCTATCACTCAGTGGAAACCCCCCCGGCATCCAGTCTCTTATTTCTCAGACAGCTCTCGATCTGGATAAGACGGTCCTTCCCCTGCCACCCCCACTGCAGCCCAGAATAACCACAGCTCACTGCAGAGCCCACTAGCCAGGAACTGTTAGCAGCCACTGGCAAAATGCAGTCACTCTGGGGCAAGATTCAGATGCCAAATGCCCCCAGCACGTCAAAGAGCGGGACAGGGGAGTCCAGCACAGCCTGCCGCTGTTCTACCTCCCCCTATCTCAATGTGACCATAACGAGCTAAAAATGATGAGATGCTGAACTACTACAGCCATGACAAGAGAAGCTCCAGGGAAAGAATGACTACGGTCTGGCAGCTGCCTGCTCCTCGGGGTCCCTGCCATGCAGTGGGGAGGCAGGATCTGTGCCCAGATCAGCTGAAGTCTGCACTATCACAAGCCCTCCAGTTTTAGAAGGGAAAAATACTTTCATGACTGTCCTTTCCTCATTGCTTCTCCTTCTCCCACCACTTTCACAGACTTAATAAAATTAATAACTCCCTATTCCTTTTTCACATATACCAGGCTCATCAAAATCAGTATCTTCCAGACATTTCATAAGATCTCCCTTCTCACAACTTCTCTTTGTATCCCACTCTTTTAATTTTCCTCTTGAACACAGGCCCATAACTGTACCACCTCTTCCCTAGATCTCAATACAGCAATGCCCAGCTTCCACACACTTAGAATGACTTTGGAAGTGCCAATCACATCTCTCTTGCCTTCTCTGCTGCTCCAGGTAACAGTCCCCAGCCAAACTCCTGGATGAAGGACCCATGCTCTCCCAGTTCCTCCTAAACCATGGTTTGCCATGCTCCCGAGTTAACCTCTTCGACCCACCCTGTCCGTAACAGGCAGCCACCAGGGTCCCTAACTGGAACCATGGGCCCCCAAAGAACCCCTGCAGTCAGGCAAGTAACAACAGTACTCTTTCTGCTACAGAGTGGACCCAAGAGGCTCAGGCACATCCTGATTCTCCCATCCCCAGCAGGCCAGGACCATCGTTACCTTCAGCAGGGTTCATGGCTGCATCGTGGAGCAACGTTGCTACACACCCGGCTGCACCTGCAAAACAAGAACTGCCACATGTGAGAGGGGGAAAGGTGAGGGACCCTGGGACTCCACCACAGCCCCAAGTCCCTGGCCAAGGCACAGGAGGAGGCCCCTGAAAAGGTGAGATCTGAAGGCGGCCTCCATCTCCCTTCCAAAACGCAGGCTGGTCCTCAGGGGTTCCCACCCAGAGTGAGATCAAGAAAGAGGAGGGAGAAGATTGTGACAGGCTGCCACGTCCCATGGGGTGACCAGGACTCATTTGTGCCCACTCCTTGGGGGACAGGCCAATGCCACCAGCTGGCAGCGAGGCCTAAGGATGGTGAGTGGCCCCACGTCCCACAGAGAAGCTTGCTGGCACTCCACTGCACGCCTGCCAAGGGCGGAACGTGCCCTACTCTCCCCTCAGCCTCATGCTCCCCCTACTGTGGCGGGTCCTTGAGACGAGTAATGGGCACCGTGGTGAGATGGGCTCCCAAACCATGTGGCACTCCTGGGGCGTGCTCTGGCACTGCCAACCCACGGGGTCACGGCCAGTCCCAGCTTGTCTGTAGGCAGCTCCTGTCCACCAGCATCCTTCCGAGCCAGGGCCACTAACCTGCTTCAGGCCAGATACCTGGCAGCAGCTCTGGCAGGCGCGGAGCGGTGCTTCCCCGTGCCGGCACCGTGCGGCTGGCTCATGGCTGGAGAGAGCACAGGGCTTTAGGACATCCATGGCACCCCGACCCCGCGGCGGGACCGGGCCTCCCTACCGCCAAACCTGCCGCTCCCACCCCGCTCCCACCCGGGCGTGGCGGGGCCGGTACCGTTGGCCACATGGCTATTGCCCCCTGCGTGGATAACGTCGCTCAGCGTCTTTTTTAACTTTTCGTAACAGGCGAAGTAGAGGGCGTGCGCCGGGCCGGCGCCGGTGGCGGTGATGTTCAGGCCCCGCATGGGCCGCCAGACGCCCTCGGTGCGGGCGATGCGCCACAGGGCCTCCAGCACGTTCCGGTAGCGAGCGGCGGGCTCCGGCTGCAGGCTCTGCATCCGCGTCTGCAAAACAGGGCGGGCCCGGCCGTGCGGCTCGTCAGACCGTGCCCGGGGCTCCCGGTGTGACGCCCCGTCCCCTCCCTCCCCGCGCCCGCGCGCCGCCGGCACCTTGACGCAGTCGATGGGGTACATCACGCAGTGCTCCATGCCCCCCGCCACGGCGCCCGCCAGCATGTGCGTGGACACGGCGGCGCCCTGGGGCAGCGCCTCGTAGTCGGGGGCGGGCGGGGAGCGCGGCTCGGGGCCCCCCGACCCGGCACCGGGACCCGGCGCCACCTCCGTCTCCGCGCCGCCCCGCC
>VZSE01011912.1:241788-253472 GCA_013398275.1 Promerops cafer
TTCTGGGGGGCGCCCGCCGTGCCCCGCCGCTGGGCCGCGCCGCCCCGCGCCTCCCGGCGGGACGAGAGGTGAGCGGGGACTGGGCTGCCGGGGCGCGAGGTCATCGCCGGCCGCCGGTGCTGAGCCGCCGTGCTGCCGTGCCGCAGGTACCTGGCACAGGCGGAGGAGCTGACCGCCACAGACACCGAGGACTCGTCCCTTAATTACGGGGTGGTGGTGGACTGCGGCAGCAGCGGGTCCCGGGTTTTCGTCTACTTCTGGCCCCCGCACAACGGGAACCCCCACGACCTGCTGGACATCAAGCAGATGAGGGACCGGAGCAGCCGCCCCGTCGTCAAGAAAATTAAACCCGGTGCGTGCTGCCTCTCTCCGGCCCCGGCTCCGAGCCCCCCGCGCACGGCCGGGGCGGGCCGGCTCACTGCGCCTTCCTCGCCAGGCATCTCCGTGACCGCGGCAGCCCCCGAGCAGGCGACTCCCTACCTGCGGCCTCTGTTGCGGTTCGCGGCAGCGCACGTCCCGGCGCGGAAGCACAAGGAGACGCCGCTGTACATCCTGTGCACGGCGGGCATGCGGCTGCTGCCCGAGCGGTGAGTTCGCGGCCCTTGCAGGCGAGCCAGGGATGCGCTGAGATCCCTCAGCCCCGAGGAAGGGCAAGAGAGCTGCCTGCCCTTGGATCTTGCGGGAGAATTGAGAATCCTCTGGGGGGGAACTGAAAAAGGAAAGGGCGTGTTGTAGGGGCAAGTGGCGAGGGATGCAGAAGGAGGGTTTGAGCATGCTGGGAGGGAGCTGAGAGGAGATGCTTTTGACTGAGGATCTCAAATAAATAGATCTATTCTTCATCTCCAAAACATGCTGGCTGCAGCAGCAGAACTTGTGGGGTTGAGTGGGGGCTGTAGTGTGGTGTGATTCCTGGTCTCTTCAGCAGCATCAGCATCTGTGGCTCTCCTGCACCCTTGCAGGCAGCAAGCTGCAATCCTGGAAGACTTGGTGACAAATGTGCCCCTGGAGTTTGATTTCCTCTTCTCCAAATCACATGCAGAAGTGATCTCCGGGAAGCAGGAAGGTAGGAGCTGCCACAAAGCACTGCTTGTTCCTCTTCAGTATATTGTTGTAATGACCTTTTCTGTCTTGTGCAGGTGTCTATGCGTGGATTGGCATCAACTTTGTCCTGGGACGGTTTGATCACGAGGATGGTGAGTCTGACTGCTTGTAGAACATCTGGGAGGGTCTAAGCAGAGCGTGCTGGACTTTGTACCAGTGCTGTAGCTAAGATCAACCTCCGGAGTATTCAGCAATGCCTGACCCCTGTCATATGTGTGAAACTTTTCTGGACCTGGGAGGTGATCCTTGCAGGTGGCCCTTGGGGTCTGCCTGCAGGGGTGGAGGAGCCCCGTGAGGCAGCTAGCTGTGTGGTGATGGTGGAAGGGAGAAGATGCTGCCTGGGGCCCTGCTTCTTGCTGACATGCTGCTGTGGGTTGCAGAGGAGGATGCAGTGGTCACCGTAGCGCTGGGGGACCAGGGGAAGTCTCTGGTTCGGAAACGAACGGTTGGGATCCTAGACATGGGAGGTGCCTCCCTGCAGATTGCCTACGAAGTGCCCGACTCCGGAGCCATCTCCTCCCCACAGCAGGTGCGTGTCTGGTCCCTGAGAGCAGCTCCTGCCTTCCCTGGATTGCTGCTGATTGTGGACCTATCTTTGTTAGCAGGAGGAGGCTGCTAAGAGCCTGCTGGCAGAATTCAACCTGGGCTGTGACGTGCAGCACACTGGCCACATGTACCGTGTCTACGTCAACACTTTCCTGGGCTTCGGGGGCAATTTTGCCCGGCAGCGCTATGAGGAACATGTGCTGAACCAAACCTATGTGCACAACCGGTATTGCTGCCTCACCTAGTGGTGCCCCCACTAGAGCATTGGGAAATGGTGTGCTGGTTCCTTCATGCTGTGCTCTCCCCCTTGGATTTGCCTCAAGAGCTGCCTGTGGTGATAACAGCTCCCACAGCCACGCTGGCAGCTGTGTGGCAGTGGCAGGTGCCTGGGCTGGCACAGAGTGCTTGGCTGTTGCTGTTCTCCAAGGCTGGCAGGTGTTATCAGCGCCACAGCTCCCTGCCTTCCTCCTTCTCTCCTTGTGACAGGCTACAGGGAGGCCCCTCCTAGTGGCTTTTGGCTTTTCCTGCTCTGACTTCCCCTTCTCCAGCACCGATTCACTCAGCACATCTTTCCATTGCATCCCCACCTCGAGCTCTCCTGTCTCCTGTCTCTCCTTTCCTTCCAAGAGCACTACATGAAGCTGTCGCCAGAGGTGGAGAGGCTTGGTGCCCAGGTACTCCTGTGCCGGGAGCAGCCCCTGCCTCCAGATCCCCAGGGGCCGTGCAGAGGCACAGATCGTCATGAGCTGGGTGGGGTGGGCTGTGCCTTGTACCCTACGGGTGCTCAGAGCATGTAGCTGCAGGCCAGTGTGACAGATGTGGCAAGTTCAGCCTTAGCAGGAGGTGGCAGGGCAGGCACCAGCTCTGCAGGGTACAAGAGGACACAGCCTAGTCTGATGCAGAGGGTATCTGGATGTGGGACAGGGCTAGATTAGGCTTTTGGGAGGTACTATAGGACCCCCTGTGCAATTGCCATTTTTTTCCTGGACTCTTTTCCAGCCTGCACAGCCAGCAGACAGGGCTGAGCCCCAAGATGCCCTTCTTGGACCCCTGCCTGCCTGTGGGGCTGGAGGACATGGTGGTGAGGGGTGGCCAGACCCTGTACATGAGGGGACGAGGGGACTGGCAGGCCTGTGCAAAGCTGCTGCAGCCCCTCCTGGCAGGGTCCAATGGCAGCCATGCCTCCTTGGTGGAGACCTACAAAGCACCCATCGACTTCAGCAACAGCGAGTTTTATGGCTTCTCAGAGTTTTTCTACTGCACCGAGGATGTGCTGCGCCTGGGGGGCCAATACAGTGCCCCCACCTTCACCTCTGCTGCCCAGGTGGGTGCTGCCCCAGCCCATGGGAGCTGGGCTGCTCCTGGGGCTGGGAGTGAGGGCAGAACCCCAACTTCTCCTTCCCCCAGGAGTACTGCAGCCAGCGATGGGAGGTGCTGACCCAGCGTTTTCGTGGTGGCCTCTACTCGGTGCATGCTGACCAGCATCGGCTGAAGTAAGTGGAGTTGCTGGGAGGTGCCACGGCTGGACCTCCTGGGGGCCTTTTGCTGGGGTAAGGGACTGGTGCAGGTGTTAGTGTCTGGGTGATGCTCCTGTGTGCTGTGTCTGTAGGTATCAGTGCTTCAAATCAGCCTGGATGTACCAAGTCCTTCACGAGGGCTTCCAGTTCCCTCTGGACTACCCCAGCCTGCGCACAGCCCAGCTGGTGTACGACCGGGAGGTGCAGTGGACGCTGGGCGCCATCCTCTACAAGACGCGATTTCTGCCACTCAGGTACCATCGGCTCGCTGATGGCGTCACACTGGGAAGGGTGGCTGGGGAGGAACAGGAGTAACTGCACTGGGTGAGGGCTCTGCATGGACCACGGCAGGACCCTGGCAGTAGCCCACTGCATCTCGTGGCCAGTCCTCACATTCCTCTCCATAGGGATCTCCGTCAGGAGAGCATCCGGCAAGCACACGCCTCCTGGCTGCGCCTCTCTTTTGTCTACAACCACTATCTCTTTTTTGCCTGCATCCTGGTTGTGGCGCTGGCCATCATCCTCTACCTCCTGCGGCTGCGCCGCATCCACCGCCGGCAGCTGCGCTCGGCCCAGCACACCCTGCTCTGGCTGGACAAGGTGGTGGTGCCGCTGGCCCAGGGAAGCGTGCCGTGATGGCAGTGGTACCCGGCATCCAGTTACACCAGCAGAACTAGGACTGGCTGACAGCCTGGGCTTTGGGAGCTTGGACTCTTTCTTAAGGACCATCTCAAAGTCTGCACTCCCTCATCTCTGCATCAGAACCGGAGTCTGTGGGCTGAGGCAGCTATGGACACGAGAGCTTTCCTCTCCACCTTGCCCCCAGTCCTAATCTTTGCATTCCTTGGCCTCCAGCCTTTGCCTCACTTTGTGGTGTAGAGCAAAGTCCTCTGCTACCAGCAGGCTCAAGGCTGCAGCCCTGGCAGATCCCTCAGATAACAGGACACTATCACTGAGGCAGCCAACCCAGGGCTCTGGCCTGAAGTGCTGAGCCATCCCATGACTCAGCCACCAGTTTGCAGAGCAACCTGGTGAGGTGCTGTGGTTCCTCACCTGGGGTGGCCTTCTGCAGGCCCTGACAAGCCTGGGGCTGGGAGAACAGCAGGCACCAGCTAAGTTACTGCAGGAACAAGGTAAACCACGAGCTCCACCAGGCTGCTCTGCTCAACCTGGCCTCTCTTGGAGTATTCCTGAAGGGGTGTCCTGCTCTTTGCTATGTCTTCCCTCTGAAGACAATCCTACAGTCCTACTCAACATCCCAGACTGAGCCCTGAGGGCTCACTGATTGATTCTTGAGGCACCACCAAAGTGGGCTTTCTTTCACACATTCCCTCCCGGGCACAGCTACCCTGTGGTGTCCCAGGCACTAGTGGCAGGACCTGTGGTTCTTTCCTCCATGATTGCGGGCTGGGCCTGCTCCTGGGAGAGCCACCCCAGTCCAGCCCAGCTCATGGCCCCAGGACAGGTCAGGGCTGCAGCTGTGCACACAGGCACAAACCTTCCCTGGGGCTGGAGCCCCACCGATGGTCCAATGAAGTTTGTCACTTTTACTGAACTCAGCTGTTCCCATTCCTGTAGCAATAAACAAACCCCCTGAGCCAACCAGCACTGGTGTCATTTCTTAGTGAGCAGCTCCCAGCAGCGATGGCTCCCGGCTGGTGGCGTGGCCGGGCGGCTGCATGTCTGCGCAGCTCTGCTGCTGCTTTGTGCTGCCACAGTGGGATGATGGAGCTCCTTTCCTGCCAGTACTGTTCTCTGATTCCAGCAGGACTGAGCTGGTAGCAGCAAGGGGAGCTGTGATCCAAACCAAACTTAGGATCCTTGGAAACAGCATCCTTTGCTGCCCTCTTCCTAAGAGGAAAAGCCTGCCCACTCAGAGCCCCTCCAAGATGTTGGTCTCTGCTTTTTACTTTATTCCTCACCTGAGTATTAGCTGCCTGGCAAAGAGGCCACTGAGCTCCAGCACCATGGAAATGATCCCAGCACAGCTGCAAGAAGCAGGCAAGCACCCAGTTCTCTCTCTGGCACACACAGTTCTCTCCCCGTGACCCTGGTCCCACAGCATGAGCACACAGGTGGCATCAAGGATAAAACTTTCCATGCACCCGTGTGCTGCCGACCTCCTGCTCAACAGCTGAGGATCCCAGCCTTGTTCTCGTGGTGCAAGAACAGTTGGGGAAAGGAAAGGTGTCTGAATAAGGCCAAGACTGTTGCTCAGCCTCAAAGCAGCGACTCAGCCTCCAGCATGACTTACTAGAAAAAGGATTTATTTCCACAACACAAGTTAAACGACACAGACAAATAAATAAATACAGATAAATTATCTGATAAATAAGGGGAAACCTGAAACACAATGCCCTGCTTGGCTCTTCTCAGAACCTGGACCCATCTTGTTGCGGTGGAGATACCTAAACACTACTGCAGCTGCCTCACTGCTCAGGTGGGAGACAGCCCTCTTTTCATCCCCTCCAGCAGACCCCAACATCTCCCTTATAACACCCAAGGGGGTTTGCATGCTCCTCCAGGGTCAGCCCTCCCTTCTCCCACCCACAAACAGAATCTGCCTTAGCAGGGACTACCCCCACCACAGGGGACTGACCAGACCACAGAGCAATGGCAATGGCTCCTGCGTTCTCATGCAGATGGGCAGCCAGTGGATGTAATGACCAGGGACAGGGCAACTAGTTGGGCAGCTTGGGCTACGAGCAGGGGTTTCATGTGGGGGCTAGGGCTGAACACACCAAGAGGGTGGGACAAGCACTGCTGGGACAGGATCTGCTGGCACCACACACAGATCCCTCACAGGATGATGCTCAGTCACTGCAGCACTGGGCCAGCTGAAGGGATCTCTCCCTGGTAGCATGACTGCTCCTAGTGCCAGATTAGTAAGCCTTCGTCCAGGGGTGCTGCCTGCCATGCTTGGGGGCCCAGCCATCCATTGGTCCAGGCTGCAGTGCTCCAGGTGTGCTTGGGCAGCAGGCCCAGCCTCTGTCCCAGCACCTCTGGGGGCTGTCTGGTACAGAAGGGTAGAGGCTGGAACAGCTACAAGAGCTGGGGGAGGGAGAAAGGAAGACAAGTTAGCACCAAACCACATTAATGAGGGAACTCCCACAAATTTGAGAGCTACAGTGCTTGATTTGCTCAGACCCAGCACAAAGCCAGCAGCCCCACACTGGGACCAGCTCACCACAGCCACAACACACAGAAGCCAAAGCATTTCCCCCAGCCCAGCAAGGGCTGAGCTGCAGCTCCCTCCCCAGCCAGATACAGGCAGGCAAGCAGGGACATCTCTGCCATCCCAGCTCTCTGCCCACTCACGGTGAGGGATCTGATGGGGGTCTCTGCTGAGGCGCCAGCTCCCAGGGACTGCTCACTCCCAGAGGAAGCGCACGTACCAGATGGTCTCGTTCTTCAGCTGCGGCCCGAACAGGGGGTTGGCCTGGGCCAGAATGGCGATGAGCCAGCTGCAAAGGGACACAACCTGCCGTCAGCCCCCATGGCAGGCCCAGAGCGCCAGGAGCGGCTGCTGCCCCGGGGGTGATGGGCCCGGGAGGGAGGCGGGCCGCAGCCCCGGGGACGTCCTATCCATCCACGGAGGAAGCTGGGCAGCAGCCACCCGTCCCGGTGAAGCCAGCGGAGGTGGGGGTAAGGATACCGGGCCCGGCCCGCGGTACTCACAAGAGGTAGCAGCACACGGCGGTGGTGACCAGCATCGTGATGATCACCCTGCGGAGACACCGGCATTAGCACGGGAAGGCCCAGCTTCAGAACCCCCGACCACGGTACCCCCCCAGCCCCCACTCACCCGCGGTTCGGCCCCTTGGGCACGAACCAGGGGGCGGCGATGCCCACGAGGCCCCAGAAGGCGGAGAAGAGGACGAGCGGCAGCGCGAAGCTGTGCGCCGTCATGGCCGCTCCGCACCGGACAGGGCCCCGCCCACTGCCGCGCCACGCCGCCAATCCGCGGCCGGAGCGCGCAGCGCTGGCGGCACCATCGCCTCCCATTGGCGGATCCGCTCGGCTCGGCTCGGCTCGGCCCTCGCATCCCTCCGCGCCTCGCTCCGCAAAGGAGCACCCAGCCAGACACAGCCGCTTCGCAGAACTCCTTTATGGTACAAAGTTCGCACTCACACCCGCCGCCGCCGCCTCCCGCGCCAGCCCGGCCGGGCGCACGTCGCCCTGCGCACCCGGGGCTCGGTGCGGCTCCCCGGAAGGGCTCTCCCGCCGGTGCGTTACTTGGGAACTCTCCGGAGCTCGCTCATGAGCCACAGTGCCATGCTGAGCAGGGCCAGGGAGCCCGACTGGTGCGTAGCAGCCACAGGTGTAGGGACATAAAGCAGCAGGGTGCTGATGCCCAGGCCCACCTGCCAAGAAGGGAGAAGGGGTAAGAGCAGTTGCGGATGCACCACTGATACCATTCCTTGAACGAAGTGTGGTGTTAGAAAGGCTCATAGCCACACCATGAGCCACCCCAAATTCAGGGTGTGCATGCAGTATGGTGAGGTGAGGGGTCTAGGCAGCTCCACCTCTCAGCTCCGGACTCCTGGAGCCAGCATAGATCCAAGTGAGGTCAGCTCTTCCTTGTGAATGTGCTACAAAGGAGTAGGAAAAAAATAAGGGCAGTACCTGCATGCAAGCTACAGCCAGTAAGGAAGTCACAGCCATCCTGGTCCTCTGAGGGAGTGGGATCTTCCTCGAGAAGAAGTACAGTGCTGTGACAGCTGTGACGGAGGCAATTCCCTACAGAAGGGAAGGGAAACAACCACCCTTCAATGAAAGTTCATGGGAAATGGGTGCAGTGGCCTTTGGCTGTGCCTTCCATGCAGTAAAAGAAATTGTGCGAGCAGTATTTAAAGAAATGTATTAACGGCCATGACCAAATCCTAGAGCTCCCACACCATCAGGTTAACAACCCTGAAATTTACGTTAAGTTACAGAGACTTTTATTTTGTTCCAAATGAATGCTTTACTTTTCAACAGCTTCTCCTCATTAATTCAAGTAATTAGAGATTGTGTCAGCCCTCTCCCCAGCTGCCACGTTGACAACTGAAGGTGTAAGCTGTCATCTGGAAAACTGATCTCATGTCCACCACTCAGCTGTAGTTCACCAGGATAAGCTTGCTGTGCAGGTCACCCAAGGTGATCCAGTTTAATCTTTCTTTTTTTAGTCTTAGGCACAGCTTAGTTCACAGCAGTGCTGCCAGTGGTATTTAATATCCAGATTGCTCTAACTAGCTGAGATATATTCACAGGGCACTACTGTGCAAAACAAGTTCAGAAATGCTGGAGGAAGCATTCAATATCAGGATTTCCAAGTTTTATTTCACACAGCTTTCCCAGACATTTCAATAGCAAGGGCTACCCCTCACTGTAGCTCATGTTATGGAAAAGGAGAATCAGAGAAACAAAGTGTGTTACTTACGCAGGAGGAAGACCTCCTTAAGGAAGAAGGCCACACTGAAAATAAATAACAATGCTAAACTTCCCCTTCCTGCAGAAGCATACTGGTAAGACGCTCTCAGGCCCTTTGGACACCCTAGAAATCACTCAACCTGACAGAACCACAGCCCAAAGAAGACAGCTTGGCTGCAGGAGGCAACCAAGAAGCAGCCCAGACGTACCAGGAAGACAGCACTTACCAAGATCCTGTGATCAAACTGTACAGTTGTAGGATTCTCAAAGATATTTCTCAGCACGGGGGAGAAGGCAAGGAGATCATCTGGGATCCAGCGCTCCCCCATTTTGGGGAAGGAATTGTACACAAGGCCAGCATCCAGCCCTGCCACAAAGGCACCTGCAATTCCAGAGCAGAAAATGAGACTACCCGAGTAGACAAAGGTGTCACTCCAGGTTGCACAGCTCTCATTCAAGAGCTCAGCTTGATCCTGAATTTCTTTTAGCAACATATACAGAGATCACACAGCACAGGCAGGCTGGAAGGTGTATCTCCACCTGGCCAGGAAAGACCACCGAGGTGGTTCTTGACTGTAAGATCCCTGACAGCAGCAGTTTTCCCAGAGAATGGATGGGGTTGCTCACAGTCCCCCCCAGATAAAAAGAAAAAAAACCAAACCAGCAGAGAGCAATGAGTCACAAATTGGACAGCAGAAAAAAAGAGCTTTACCTGAAAGAGCAGTAAGAAAAATGAGAGCTGTAGTGCCATGAGCATATTGTCTCAAGCGAAGGAGCTGTTTGGTTTCTGGCAACTGTAAAATAAAAAAAGGGAAAAGAAATAATTAAGGCATTTCCAGTGCTATTGGCAGCAGCTAAGAAAAGCCTTCAAAACATACACAGGCCAAAGGGTTGGCCTGTATTTTACAGGGGGATTTTACAGACCGATTAGATATTGCCACACTTCAGTGGTCCCTCAAAGCCACAGCTAATCAAGTCCAGCTCTGTGCAGAAACTGAAGTGGCCCCTGGACAGTTACTGGCAGAAATCATTTAGCCCAGCCAGGCACACCCCTGGCTGAGCTTCCACAAATTCTGAGATTCATCACTTTTGACCTGAACAGCGTGAGCCAAAGCGAGTGTCCCATAACCAAGACGTTTACAGAATAGGTGTTGTGTAACACTGTAGGTATTCTGTAAGTATTAGATCAGAGTCAGGAACAGAGACTGCAAGAGAAGCACCACCAGCCCTCATATCCTTTCCTTACCTTCACATCACACCCCAACCCTCTGAACTGACACTGCCCTGGGCTTTTAAATGCTGCCACACCACTCCATACCTTGTGTTGTGGAAGCAGCAAAGACAGCCCTGTCCACAGGCTGGCAGAGTACAGGACCAGTGCAGAGCCCAGGTGTGCTGCCAGACGGTACTGACTGACCCGAGGGATGTCGTAGGAGTCTGGCTTCTCTTCCAGCCCACTCTTCACCATGTACCATCCCAGCAGCCCCTAACAAAACAGGAGAGGGCTCAGAGCCAGACAGGACAGCAGCAACTACTAAAATGGGATAAACGTTAGTGGCAAAGCAACTTGTCTCCTCTACTTTCAACACACTGTCATGGTGTCACTGACACCAAGCTATCATGAATCCCTAACTGTCCTAGTTATGCTGAATCAGAAGATACCAAACTGACAGAGGGTAGGTTTAGATTAGATATTGGGAAAAAATTCTGTGCTGCGAGGATGGTGGGCACTGGAACAAATTTCCCAGAGAAGTTGTGGATGCCCCATCCCTGGTCAGGTTGGATGGAGCTGTGAGTAAACTGGTCTCTGGTTCGGGGGTTAAAACTAGACGACCTGTAAGGTCATTCTGTGATACTCAGACGTTGTCACCCATCGCTGTGGCTGCAGAGCTCTCACCTGGAAGCAGACCAGCCCGCAGAGCGCGAGGACACGGCCCTTGAGGGGCCGGCTGAGCCAGCCCCGGCGCCAGAAGTAGGCAGCAGGCAGGATATAGGCCAGGCCCACAGCGCGGCCCCACATGCGGTGCGAGTACTCCATGTACCAAATGAACTTGAACTCTGGCAGCGTCATGTCGTGGTTCAGGCTGTTAAAGGACAATAAAGCAACTGTTTCACAGCCCCCTACTGAACTTTGCACGACCTGGGATTGCCTTCTCAGAGGAAGGCAGGGAATAGAGGAGCCACTACCGGGCAGGTTTTGTGTGCCTTCCCAGTGACTTCAAAAAACATTTTCCTTCTTACAGCAGTTTTATGAGTGGCTCAGTTGCAGGAGGGATGCTCTCAGCCCACCCTCCTTCCAGTTTTGCACACTCACATTTTAAACTCTGGGAACTGCTGGTACTTCTGGAACTCGGCTTCCCACTCCTGCTGCGTTCGAGGGGGTTTCATCTCCTTCACCAGGTGCCAGTTGACCATAGAAAGGCCTGATTCTGTCAGCCTGGGAGCAGAGACAGGAACAGGCACAACTCACTCCCTGACAGTGAGCAAATCTACTGAACTGAAGGGACAGCTGTTGGCTGCACAACAGCCCAGGAGTTGGGACTTCCATGGTCCTTGTGGACCATCCTGACTTCCAAGTCAGGATACTCTGTGGTTCTATGATAAGTCTTAAAACCCTTGTTCAGACAATCCTTAAGCTCACAACTAGAAACAGGATGGACATCAGAGAGTCTGTGAATGACCAGACCTAAAATGACGATAAATGTGTAAGAGTTAGCCGCCAGTGGAATCCACAGACTATGAACAGTCTCCCCGGTACTCCTAGCCCTATCCCAAGATGTCCCCTTGCAGCCAAGAAGGGCAGACACGGCAGGAGCTCTCACAGGCTCTCTCAGGGTGGGTCTCGGTGTGGGGACAGCCGCAGAGGGTTACCGGTGGCACGGACCGGAGGGCAGACACGGACGGCTGCCTTCAGGGACCCGCTCTACGCCCCTCCCGGCGGGGCTGGGGGTGTCGCGCTCACCTGGTGACGCCGCCCAGCACCACGGCACCGGCCACGGCACCGCTGCAGGCCAGGAGCCATCGCCCCACGGCGCGCGGCGGCGCGGCGGGCTGGGGCGCGTGTTGCAGCAGGCGGCGCGGAAGGCAGAGCCGCGGGGGGAGGCGGCC
>VZSE01011912.1:253717-313189 GCA_013398275.1 Promerops cafer
GTGCGGCCCGGGCGGGCGCCATGGGGCGGTCCGGGATGACCGTGCCGCTCCCGTCCCGCAGGCATGGACGATGGGTTCCTCATGGAGGTGTGCGTGGACTCGGTGGAGTCCGCCGTCAACGCGGAGCGCGGAGGTAAGGCCCGGGGGCCTCGCGGGAAGGGGCGACAGCGCGGCGGGGCCGGTTCTGACGCGCCTCTCCGCAGGTGCCGGGCGGATCGAGCTGTGCGCGGGCCTCGTGGAAGGAGGGACCACCCCGAGCATGGGTGAGCCGCTCCCGCCCCTGGGCCGCCTTCCCTGTCGGTCTCCCTTCGCTCCCCTCTGTCCCGCTGGGCACCCACCCGCGCCCGGTCCCGTCCTGCCCGCCCCGGGGCCGGAGCTGCCGCGGCGGGTGCTGAGCCGCCCCTGTCCCGCCGGCAGGGCTGCTGCAGGTCGTGAAGCAGTGCGTGCGGGTCCCGGTGTTCGTCATGATCCGGCCCCGCGGCGGGGATTTCCTGTACTCGGACCGGGAGGTGGAGGTGATGAAAGCCGACATCCGCCTGGCCAAGCTGCACGGCGCTGACGGGCTGGTGTTCGGGGCCCTCACCGAGGACGGGCGCATCGACACGGAGCTGTGCACGGCGCTGCTGGGTGAGGGTGCCTCCAGGCAGAGCTCTGTGCTGTGGCAGGGTTGTAGTGCTGCTCTGGCTGATGCCGTAGAACAGTGCAGAGGGCTTTGGTCTGCACATCCTCCCTGCGGTCTTACCATCTCTTTCCACGTTTTTCAGTTTCGTTTCCTGCCATACCTGTGAGACATTAAGTAGTTTAGAAACTTTGCAGACCGAGGGCCCCAACCCCAAGCCATTCACACAAAGTTTGAGGCCACCTGGGACATAATAGCAAAATGTAAGAAGGCTTAGGTGAGCTGCTTTGGGGGCATTCAACTGTTGAATTCTCTCCCTCGTTTTCTTTGTCCTTTATTCTTTTCTTTACGTCCTTGCTACAGGTGTCTAGGATATGTATCTCCTGGACTTGGCCTTGTGCATAGCTGGCAATTCATCTTCATTTCTCTCTCTTAACACACACAGGGAGAAAAGATAACAAGAGAGAGGTATGAAGACATGAAAAGCTACTGAAGCTGCAGTGGGAGACTGTTAGCCCAGACCACAAGCATGCGGAAGGAAATTCTGTTTCTTTCTGCATATTTTTTGGGAGCTACAGCCAAAGCTAAAGAGGGCTGGGCCTTTCCCTGCTGATGTGGTGCTGAGGTTCTCATATGAAGGTCAATGTGCTGTAAGGAGTGCGGCAAAGGAAAAAGGCCTTACCAGGACTTAGCTCCACTTGGCCATCGTGTGCTCTGCTGTTTTGAGAGCAGGGAACAGGTGGATATCTTTTTGTAGAAATAAATAAGCTTTGCTCTGTAAATAGAGCACCTCTAGTGAAGTTTGCTGTGGTCTGAGAGCAGAAATTGTAGGTAGTGAA
Organism: Promerops cafer; assembly: GCA_013398275.1. Taxonomy (NCBI): domain Eukaryota; kingdom Metazoa; phylum Chordata; class Aves; order Passeriformes; family Nectariniidae; genus Promerops; species Promerops cafer. Next base: position 255,176 of record VZSE01011912.1, read on the forward strand.
AGAAATCACAAAAATCAACTCTCCTGCTTCCAAAGAGCAAGGGTCCTGGCCTTTCCCCAGGTAGATGATACAACTTCCCTGCTTCCTTCCTGCAGAGAAAGTCATCTGTGGTGGGAATGAGGGTTCTGCATCTTCCAGATGAGATGGGGGATTTTGGTGTTACCCATAAAACCAAAGGTTTGTTGCTTTCTCAGAGGGCAGAAGAACTCTTCCCCATGAAAAAGCCTGGATAAACAGCATTGTTCCCAGCAAGAATGGGGACTCTTCTGAGCTTCCCAGGGATGGCTTGAGAAGCCTTTGCCCTCTTCCATGTCATGTATGTTTCTGGTTCTAGCACAAGGGACTCTGTACCAGCCCTGACTGACCATATGTCTTCTTTTTGCAGCCGTGTGCCGTCCCCTGCCAGTCACATTTCACCGCGGTGAGTTTCCAGGGACAGTGGGCCTGGGCAGGGTCCAGTCTGTGTCCCACTGCTGGGGGAAGGTGGGGCTGGAAGGGAGCTGAGCTTGATCTTCTTTGGTCATTTTTTTGGAGGGGGAAAGCTCTGCAGGCTGTGCTATTCCCCACAAGAGGAAAGGTCCAGGGGGCTCAGGTTTGGGAGCTGCCTCATTGCCCTGGGAGAGAGGAGGTGTTTGAGGACCTGAGTATGGTGGCCCTGGCACTGCTGCAAGGGGAGTGTTACAGTAAGGAGCTGAATCCAGGGTGTGAGCAGGAGCTGAATCCAGGGTGTGAGCAGGACCCTTCCTGTCACTGCGTTCAGGGGAGCTGGCTGAGGGACAGGGCTTGAGCACAATGAACTGAGCAATTCCTGAGCTATTGTTCTGGTCCCTCAGCCTTTGACATGGTGCATGACCCTCTGGTGGCACTGGAGACCCTGATTTCCCTGGGGTTTGAGCGGGTGTTGACAAGTGGCTGTGACAGCTCAGCGCTGGAAGGATTGTCCTTGATTAAGAGGCTTGCAGAGCAGGTGAGTGTTTGCTGTGCTCTGCTGGGTTACTGTGGCTGCTCCCTGGCACTGCCTGCAGGCAGCTGCTTTGTGGTATCCCTCATTTCTGGAAGGGACTTCCGTCAAGGAGTGCTTGCCTTTCCTCTCTTGCTTGGCTTTCTTGACTGTTTCCCCAAGTCTGTGTAGGCTGGGCCATGAAGTCTCCCACAGCAAAAACTGGTTGGATTCTTGCAGGAAGGGTGGTGGGAGTTGGTTTCAACAGCTGGCATGAGGAGACCACGCAAACAGCAGTTAGGTCCCTCCTAACTGTCTCAGAGTTCCTTTTAGGAAAGGGCAGCAGGTGTACCGGAGAGGTAGCAAGGTGGTATGGAGATGTAGGAGGGAATGGTGACAGGTTGTCTTAGCTGTAACTGCAAGTTCTTTTCCACTTTTCATTTTAAAACACGAATAGTACAAAAAAGATGGGTAAGAGCGCACGAACTGTAAACCATGGTGACATCCATGAGCTTATGGAAAGTGCTGCATGTGAGGTTTCTTTGCTGTCTCACAAATGCATGTGTGGATACAGTCCTGGATAATATCACCAATATGTATGTTACTCTTCTTTCAGGCAAAGGGCAGAATTGTGGTGATGCCAGGTAATGGTTTTTTTTGTCATCTGTACCAGGTCCTGAAATCCTTAGCCTTTCCTTGCTAGCCTCTTGCCCTGGAATCCACTCTCTGATCTGGCTTTCTGAGCCAGCTACCCAGGAGGAGCAGCTCCTGTCCTGGTGTGAGTAAAGGCCATGCAGCCTTTTGGGGAGGGCAGAGCCCTGCAGCAATTGCTCCCTGCAGGATTTGGGGACAGCTCTAGATGTGTGGGAGAGCATGAGCCAAGGCTTCTCCCATCCCTTTTCACGTGCCCAGGTCTCTGTTGTCCCAAGGGCTGTTTTTTCCCTTCAGTGAATAGAGCTCCTGTCCCTTAATGGTGAGGTCCTGGGGTGATGTCAGGTCTGGAATAGTGTCATCTGCTCGGTGTATGACATTGGGCTTGTTCCTACCAGGAGGTGGCATCACGGAGCGCAACCTGCAGAGGATTCTGGAAGGCTCCACTGCTTCTGAGTTTCACTGCTCTGCTCGCTCAGCTCGGGACTCAGGGATGAAGTTCAGGTAACTGATCATTTATGTTTATTTTTCAGCAGAACTCTATGAGAGAAAGGCTAGATGAATGTGAACATGAGTTTGTAGAACTGGCATAAATTTCAAACAACCTCCTGAGTGCTAGTTGTGCTTTTATGTTTGGGATCATGGTGCCTGACACTGTATTCTGCAGTATATGAATCCAGCAGTGCTCCTCACGTGGACATGAGTTCCACGCAGAACCAGATCCTTGGGGCATTTCTCTTGCTACTGCTGCCCTAGGAGTCTTGAGGGCACTTGGGAAGGCAGGTTGTGGTGTAGTTGCCTTTAGGCTTTTAACATAAGCATGTAGGGTTTGGCAAGCCAGTGGGATGTGCTTCTGAGAAATGAGTGAGGAATAGGTTATATTTTTCCGTAGGTCTGTACTCCTTTGGATTATTGTTCTTTCTGTTACTGTCCCATCTTTGGTTTGGATGGCACCATCTTTGGCCAATGCTGAAGCTAGGGGAAATATAGGGGTGTTTTTCTTGGTGGATCTTATCATCTGTATCACCAGCAGATCACCACTAATCACTGGTTTTCCTGACAGAAACCCAAACGTTGCCATGGGAGCGTCCTTCTCTGCCCCCGAGTACTCCATAAAGGTGGCAGATGTGGCCAAAGTGAGGACCCTGAACGCGATTGCCAAGAACATTCTGTAGAGGACGGCGCCGTGCTGGGACAAGAACGCTGAGACTCCAGGCTCTGCCCTGCACATGGACACATGGGTACTGCTTCCATCCTCAGGCTGCAGAGGATGTGCACTAGGTGATGAAGCCTGACACCTCTTCCCTTGGCTTCCCCTGAAGTCCCTGGCCTGGAAACTTACGTTGGCCATTTTAAATAAAAGGACTCATTCCCAGATGTTGCAGCAACAGCTGTTCGGCAGCATTTGGGAGGAAGGGAGGTGAGCAAGTAGGGGGACTGAATTGTGTAGCACTGCATGTGATTGTCAAATAAACACTGCAGCTGCCCCCCTCTTGCTGTGCTTTTCTAGAGTTTATTTATGTCTTCAGGTAAGACCGTGACCCACGTTGCATAGCCTGAATTACTCAGGACCCTGCTGTGCCAGAGAATACAATCACATCCAGAATGCCAGGGTGGGAAACACCATAGCCACAGCTGGGAAACAAGGCCTGCTGTGGTCAGCCAGTACCAAAGGTGGGATTAGCAATGCAGCAGCTGTAAGTAGTGAGAAGCACCTGACTGATTAGGTGAGGAAGCTGTGAGACATCCTGGGCTGTGAGTCCTCAGTGCTTGAGGTGGGGTTGGTATATGATGAGATTTCTTGGGAGGACAAGCTGCTTTTTCTAAGGGAGTTTCCAGGTCCTTGTCCCAACATAAAGTGTAAACTGCTTGTTGAAAGATTTGAATAGTATCAGTGTGGTGCATTAGAAGAGTACAGACCTAGAGGTAAAGCACCTTTATCCTTGCTGCCTGCTCTTCTGTAAAAGACCACAAAGGTGAAGAGAATCCCTCTGACAGCCAAGATAGTGGACCTCAGGAAGCAAATGCAGGGTACAGATTTCTCTTCCCATCTTGGCAATAGCTTACAGCCTGTGAGTATGTATGGAAAAAATGTGATACTTGACAAGGTGGCAGTACCTTTGTCACCTTAAATAGAATCATGTTATTGAAAACCTATCATGAAGACTATATATTTTCAGTTTAAACGGTACATCCACCTTTTCACATGGATCCATCAGAGGTATTGTTGTCTCCCAAAACACCTTGGCAACTTAAATTCTTAACAGAGGAGCTGGGAAGGGAATGACTGCATAGTGCTGGTGTCAGACCCTGCTTCAGCACTGAAAGATGTGCAGGCTGTAAGAAGCATCCAAACTTGGAAAGAGTGATTAAATGTATGGTTATAATCAATATAGTTTGGAATACCTGCTCTAAGAGTTCATGGCTTATGTTGGGATTTCATGAGTCACGGTCATGTTTATTATACTGGTAGCTCAATTAAGATGAATATTCTGCTGACCCAGCTGCCTCAGGTTTTTAAACATGGGTAAGAGCATGACAAGGCAGAGAAACTCTTCAGAGAAGATAGGAGCAGTGAGGGCTGGAGGAATTTGGTCAGTTGCCTAGCAGAGACCTCTGGAGCAGACCCTGTGTGAGACAGGCATGAATCAATGCCTAGTTTTGAAAAGGTATAACATGCTGTACAACTGATGGATAAAGACAGGGGAGCACAGGGAAACTCTGATATTGCTGGCCAAAGAGGTGCTGCTATTTTGTTTACCTTGGTCCCAGTGAATGTTTTCTGGGTATTTTAGTGGAGGAAGATTTATGGAAGAAGCTGAAGGACAGTAAAGCTTTGTGGGTTTTTAGGAGGAGCATACCCCAGCTGTGAGGGTAGAGAAAGTGGGTTGTGCTTGCTTTGAACATCAAAGAGAGCAGAATCCTGTGCTGAGGGCAACACTTCAACTCTGAGTGAGAGACCAAAGACAGGGTGAGGATGAGCTGTGACCTGTACTAAAAACTGAGACTAACAATGGGACGGGGCATTATGTAGGAAAGTGTCATAAGCAAATGGACCCCTTGGCAGCTGTGCTCCAAGTGGTTTTGAGCAAGGCCAGAGGACACCTGTGCCAGTGTCAGAAAGAAGAATCCCATCAGCAGTCCAGATGGAGAAGGGCTGAGTGACTGCTCCATTCACTTCTTACTCATTGAATCAGTTTACAGCTCTCATGAAAGGTGTATTGGTTCTGGCCTGGAGGACCTAGGACCAGGGATAGGTTTATTTACAAAAACATGTGGATTTAATCAGACGAACTGCTAATAATTAACCACTGAGTTGGACATTGAGCCTTCCTTTGGTATTGATGGCTCCTGAGCAATTACTCATTGTGTCACCCTTGACTTCTGAGTTATCTTGTAACTCTGTGTATAGTGAGACAACAGAATCATTGCAGTCACCATACTGTCCCCTTTTATCTACTGTTCCTCAAGAGCACACATGATAAAGCAAATCCAGTTCCAGCCTTAGTAGCACCATCCCCACGTGTTCCTGTCAGACCTAGGCATTTCTAAGCAACAAGGGTTCAGTGGCAATCACTCTCCTCAGGAATTGTCCTCTTTCTGTCTCAGATGTTGGGGGTTACCTTAGAATGAAGAGTCAAAGTCTCTTTGGACTTTTGTGGTCAGCCAACTGCTATAACACACAGACAACATGGAAATGTGGGAAAGAAAGAAGCAAAAGAAGGAGTTTGGAAAATATTCAGGCTCTGCAGGCTGGAAATTGATAAAAAGAACCCAGATCCTGAGGACTTAGACCAGTGCATCATGTGGTCAGCTCAGCTGCCAGACTCTGCAGATTCCCAGGCCTGGGGCACTGCTGGTGTTACGGGCCCCCTTGCCAGGTGGCATCAGCCACTGTGGGTCCAGCTGTTGCTGGACTTTTTGTTGGCATTCATCAGGCTTCTCACCAGAGAGGTCTGTTACATTGAAGTAATGTCCTTGGCAGGTTCAGATGAGTTTGAGTCTGTTGGTGTGCACTGATCAAGGCTATGGTTTCTGAACAATGGCTGTAGTGTCGTGCAGTGAGTCTGTGACTTCCCTGTATCTTCCCTTTGATCTCTTTCTTGGGTCTTCCTCTCCTCCCTTCTCCTGAGCCTGTGCAGCTTCCCAAGCCCTTTTGGTCACTGCTTTGGTTTGTGGGGTTGTGCAATAGCACTGAGTTAATAAATAACTGTGTGTCATCAGGGATTTTGTCCCAAGACCGCTTGAGGGTGTGGGGGGACTTTTATCCCAAGCATCTGCCCAGGTCCCTCAGCTGGGCAGAGCGAGAGGAAGGAGCTGCTGCTTCTTCTCTCCCGAGCTATGTCAGCAGCCCTGGAGGAGTTCTGCGGCTCCGTCTTCTGGGTGAGTGACTGTATCATCCCCATTGCCTGTTGTCGGCGTAGGACACCCCCTGTGGGGGGAGAGCAGTGGATTCCAAGGCTCACAGCTTGTCCTGCCAGAGAGACCCAACTGCCAGTGGTCAGCAGAGGTTCTGGGGCTTATCCAGGAGTGCCATGGCACTGAGTGCTGTGCACTCCCTGCACAGTGTTCACCAGACAATGAGGCAATGACACCTCTCTGACTGAGCTCTGTTCTGTTTTAGCCCACCTGGGAACACAGGACACCCTGTATGGACTTTGGGGAATGATTTGGCTTCAGCTGCTTCTGCTGGCTTGGCTCCAGCAAGGGGTGGCCATCCCGCATTCAGGCAGAGAGATGGGGACAGGCATATCGCTTGGACCTTGGCTGAGTGCTGAAATGCTCAGCCAAGAGGGTGGGTGTTGAAGCCCCCTTCACTCGAATGGGGTGGAGCTGGGTGGGCAGGACCTATAGGAGTGTTGGCTCTTGTCCTGTGTACCAAGTGAGAGTCAAGGCATCACAAGTGACTTGGTGTTCTGCCCTTGCTGCCCCCAGAACGATTCCTACCTTGCTCGTCCGGATGCCGACCTGCCCGTGTGCTTCCAGCAGACTGTGGTGGTCTGGGTCCCCCTTGGCTTCTTCTGGATTTTGGCCCCATGGCAGCTCCTGCCCATGTGCAAATCCAGAGCCAAGAAATCATCTGTGACCAAACTCTACATCATCAAACAGGTAGAGTGGAGCTGAGGGGGCACAGATGACAGGCTGGAGCAGCCTGAGGTGTTGGTGTTATGAGTGCTACAGTCAGGTGTGGGATGGAGAGATGAGAAGTGTAGGAGGGAAGGAGCAATGGGATAGGGAACCATCTGGGACAGAAATGTAAAGGGGAGTCCTGTAGGAGGCATATCTGGGACAGAGGGCATAACAGGGAGGGATACACTGGGAGGGAGGGCAGAGTGTGTATTGGGGCCTCTCATATTATCGGCTGTTATCTTCCAAACTTAAAATGATGGCAGTGCTCTTGTGGAGCTGTGGCACATTCACAGGGTTGAAAGCTCTCCCAGGCCAAGTCTGGGTTGAAATGGGTGAAAGGACGTGTGGGTGTATTTTATGCCGAACTCTGTTGTCTCCCATTGATTCCCAGTGCCCACAATGGGCTGGCCCTCTCTCCCCACAGGTGCTGGCTACTCTGCTGATGCTGACGGCAGTGGCGGAGCTGGCCCTGGCATTTGTAGAGGACGCTGAGCAGGATGCTGTGCCAGCTGTGCAGTACACGAACCCCGGCCTGTACATCGCCACCTGGGTGAGGGCTCAGCCGTGAACGTGCTGTGTGTCACCAGGGACGGGGTGAGACTGCAGCACCAAGCAGAACAAGACTTCCCCAGCACAGAGATCAGAGGGAAGCTGTGTCCATGGGGGAAGGGTAGGGTAGGACTAGCCCCAAACCTGTGTGGGTTGTGCATGAGGGCGATATGTTGAGGGCAGGTGCCTGGTTGGACAGTGCTCACTGCTGTTATCCTTAAGACTGGGATGATTCTGTGCCTGCAAGTGTAGCTGAGCTCTCTGACAGAACTTTACTAGGAGCAGTATGCTTTTCACAGGACTGATTTTGCAGTGTGAACATCAGCCCATGGCTTGCTGCTCTGATGTCTCACAGCTTCGTGTGCATTGCTGCTCTATTTTGTGCAGAGAGACAGGAAGTACCACGAGATGCCCAGGCAGAGGAGAAAGCTGGCTAAAGAGGACCTACTGGCTATTAGCTTGATGGAATGTGTGCATGGAAGTTACAGACATCTTGTGTGAGACATGGAGTATTCTAACAGTCTTAACAAATGCTCAGGAGCTACACTTAAAAGCAAAATAACACCCTCATTTGCTTTCCTTCTTATTTTGTCATGTCATTTAGTTTCACATGCAGAGTCCATGTGAGATGATATAGCAAGGGAACTCCCCAGAGAGGCTGCGCTGCTGGAACGCGATCTGCGTTCGGTTCCAGGTCTGGAGGCAAGATGCAGGAGACAGGGTGTGACCCATCACAGCTTGACATGTCTGAGAATCTGGAGTGAGAACAGCTAGAAAGAGTAATAGTGCCCTGCTGTAATGTCAGGGTACATTCAAACCTGATCTTATGTCTTCCTGAAATAAACCTTTACCCTAGATAATTAATTCTGAAGCTTATGAAGGGTTGGTGGTGTGTTCAGGGTATTCAGGGCAGTGAATCCCAGCAGATCATGTGTGCTGGCATTCCAGGACACGTGCTCCAAAGGCACTTTTAAAGCCAGACCTAGTCCTGCAGCTCTGACTGATTTTCTTTCCCCCAGATTATGGTCCTGCTGATCCATGATGCGCGACGCTTCTGCTTGTGCAGAGATTCAGGGGTGCTTTTCTGCTTCTGGATGCTGTCCCTCCTCTGTGGGATACTGCCATTCCAGTCGCTCGTCCGGAAAGCCCTGCAGGTTGGCTTTGACAGGAAGCTCTGTGCTTCCCCATGGTCTTCTTCTGTTCCCAAAGAAAGCTTCTTCATACTCTTCTCTTGACAAGCTTCCTGTGGTATCACTGAGGTTCCAGCTGCCCTGGGACCTTGGGGAACCAGAAAAGACCTGACAAGGAATTGCTGTTTGAATTCATCCTGTCTCTTTGGGGAAGTATAAGCTCTCCTGGACTAATTTCTCCCCTTAAACACTTATGAGAAGAGGTCAGGGAGAAGCAGGGAGAAGTGGCAAAGGGAAGCTGATCCAGGACTCGGAGCGAGTTTTGCACGCTCTGTTGGGCTCAGCCAGGGGATGGATCTTATCTCTGAGTACCAGGGGCCTTGAGACAAACCCCGGCAATAACCCTGGGCTTTCCATTTCTGCAGGAACCAATCTCTGACCTGCCACGGTTTATCCTTTTCTTCATCTCCTACGGGCTCCAGCTGCTGCTCTTCCTTGTCTCAGGCCTCTCAGATATTGCCCCAGAAACAAAGGAAATCGGGAAGAAGGTGTGAGGACTACACGGGAGTGGGTTTGGGGCACCATATCCTGAGCATTGTGTGGGGCAGGGCAGGTTCCATGTAGGCTCCAGGCTCCTTGGGAAGACCTGAAGACTTCAGCACAGGGCCCAGCAAGAGCTGGAGCCTGCAGCATGGGGCATCTGCATGTGTGTCCAGGGTGGGCTGCTGCTGGCTTTGAGCTGAGGTTTCTGGGGCTGGAGCTGGCACGATTTGAAACCTACAAGGCTCCTTAATGGCTGGGGGTGCTAAATCAGCTTTTGTCAAAACCAGCCCCCAGCATAAACAATCTCTCAGTACCCCCTTTGCTTTGTACCATAGAACCCAGAGGTGACAGCCTCCTTCCTGAGCTCCATCACCTTTGAATGGTACAGCAGGTGAGCAGGGCTCTGAGGGAGGTTGGGCTGGCAGAATGCAGGGGTGCCTCAGGGGAACCTGCAGCACAGTGTGGGAGAGGCACCACACTGGGTGCAGCCTGTGCAGCCTGAGCCCAGGGCCAGGATGGTGTGAAGGCTCTGCATTTGCAGCAAGGAGTCTCCAACAAGTATAGTTGGATTTCTCTGTCCCACAGCATGGTTTTCAAGGGCTATCGCAAGCCTTTGGAGATAGAGGATATCTGGGAATTGAAAGATAAAGACAAGACAAAGGCTCTTGACACTGCTTTTGAGAAGAACATGAGGACTGCGATGCAGAAGGCCAGAGCAGAACTGGAGAAACGGAAACGCAAGAAGAGACGCCGGGAAGGTGACCCAGACCATGGGAACAGCATGAGCAGGGCCCAGAGCCAAGACATCCTGGTGCTGGTAAATCCATTCCTACTCTTGGCCTTGTATGAGACTGAGACATCCAGGTCCAGCCTCAGGGAGTAGGGTCACCTCACCTCCCTGCAGCCCTCTTTGCTGGGTTTTCCCTTCTTTGATCCTGCAGGATCATGGGCAAGGATAGGGGAAACCATGACAGGGTGTTCCTGTCATGTCCTTGGCAGATCTCCGTATTTTGAAAGACCAAGAAAGTCTCCATCTTTCTGCCTTACATAAAGACAGGAACCACCCTCAAATCTGCAGTACAAGTAGTTCCTCTATCTATCTGTCTATCTGTCTGTCTGTATGTCTGTCTATCTGTCTGTCTGTCTGTCTGTCTATCTATCTATCTATCTATCTATCTATCTATCTATCTATCTATCTATCTATCTATCTATCTCAGATCAAGGTCAGAGTGAACATCATTCCATGACCACCCCTGGCCTCAGATTCTTCACGATTTTTGCCTGATTTTTGGCCTGAGAGGTTCAGGCTGGTTTGGGTTTTAACAATTGTCTCTGGTACAGAAGAGAAGGTGCTAGTCCTGGGTGTGTATGACATAAGCAGAGATCAGTGAAAGGGAACGCGACAGGAGCTAAAGCTTTGTTCAGGATACCTGATCTGGGGTCTGTGACATGCTGCCCTGAAGCATCCTTCCAGATGCAGGATGCCTGCACAACCAGCTTCCTCACTTCTATGTGGGCTTCTCTCTAGGAGGAGAAGCAGCCAAAGAAGAAGAAGGGAGACAACAAGGACAACTTAGGCCCTCCCAAGGATTACCCCAAGGGCTGGTTGATAAAAACCCTGGGCAAGACCTTCCAGCAGAATCTCCTGCTAGCGGTGGCATTCAAGGTGGTGCATGATGCACTTGTGTTTGTCAGCCCCCAGCTGCTGAAGTGAGTCCTTTGTCTCTGTCCTGACTTTGCACCCAGCCCCAGCACCTCCCAGTGTGTGCACTGTGTCCAGCCTCACCATCTCCATATGTGTGCCTTTCCCAGCCACAGACCCTGGGGACATTTTGCGCCCTCACCAAAAATGGGAGAATGTGTTGGGATACAGTTTAACAAAGAACTGATCTGAGCTGGCTGCCAGCTCTTATGTGTAGTATCTTGCTCCCTTGCATCCTGTAATGCAGTCCTGCTCCCTCCCTGGAGACAGTCCTGGCTCTTCTTTGGGGCCCTTCAAGAGTCAGTGCAGCTCAGCCCAGCAGGGCCTCGCTGGTGTGTTTTGCAGAGCAGCACAGTCTCTGTGGATGATCTTACATTAGTGACCCACTGCTGTGTCTCTGGCAGAACAGGGTTCCCAGCTTGCTGAGCATTGAGCCAGCTCTCTGGGGCAGGGTTTTGCTCACCACTCTTGTGAGGATGCTCTCCCTGCATTCACTTGAAGCATCCTGCTTGGGTCTGTCTCAGTAGGGTGTGTGTTTCATGAGTTCTGTCCCCGCCAGGCTGCTGATTGCCTTTGTGTCGGATGAGGATTCCTTTGCCTGGCAAGGCTATTTGTATGCCATCCTGCTCTTCCTGACGGCGCTGATCCAGTCCCTCTGCCTGCAGCAGCACTTCAGCCTGTGCTTCCAGCTCGGCATAAATGTGCGAGCCAGTCTCATCGCTGCCATCTACAAGAAGGTCTGTATGGTCCTGTCTTCATCCCGTTGGCTTCCTCCAAGCTGGGCTGTGGATAAAACCGTCTGATGCCTTGCCCCATCAACCTGGGGTGTGTGCACTTTCCTCCTCAGAAGGCACAGGGAGACCTCTGGGGACACCCACCCAGCACTGAGCACACTGTGAGCCCTAGTTCTGCTTGGGACCTGGGTGCTGCAGCCATGTGTTTGACAGCTACCAGGGGCTGAGGGAGGTTTCTCTTCATAGCAGTGCAACACCTAGGGCAGGTGCCACCAGGATTCCTGCACAGGGGTGCTTTTCTTAGCACCCAGCATCCAGTGGCTCCAGGCGTGCAGGCAGTGAGGAGAGCACTGGGGGCCAGTACAGAGGCACCAGGTGCAAACCCAGAAGTGGTTTCAGCCTGGTCTGCTGATGCCCTGCTCTGAGCCATGCTGCTGGCACAGGGCTGCTCCCAGACTGGCTTGTGCTGACTGTGCTTCTCTTTCCAGTCGCTCACCATGTCTGGAGCCACCCGCAAGGAGTCCACGGTGGGAGAGACTGTGAATCTGATGTCGGCTGATGCCCAGAGGTTCATGGACTTGGCCAACTTTATTCACCAGCTGTGGTCATCCCCCCTGCAAATTATCCTGTCCATTTTCTTTCTCTGGGGAGAGCTGGGCCCCTCTGTCTTGGCTGGCATTGCAACCTTGGTGCTGCTCCTCCCCATAAATGCATTCCTGGTTGCCAAGGCCAAAACCATTCAGGTCAGTGGTTGGTGCAATATCCTCCCTGGTCTCCCACATCCCACCCCACTGTTGCTCCCCTCCCTCATTTTCCACACTCCCTACCCTTTGCTTTTATGCTGTGGATCTTTCCCAGCCTAGGAAGTTGATCTCACTTGGGCTGGGGGTGCCTCTAGCCTGAGCCAGAGTTGATCAGCTGCCATGTGCAGGAGACATGTGAGATCTGTTCTACCATCACAGCTGAACTTGAACCAGACTGGGCACAGCCTTGAGGGCTAAAAATGAGATATTGCCAACTGTAAGATAAAGCTTTAGCTTCTACCTGACAGCAGGGCGGTGTTTTTCCCCAACTTATCCAGAGCCACAGGGACCCAAGGCTCAGCTTTATGAGATGACTTCTCTGGGCTGTGGAGCCCATCCTTTCCTTCCCTGTGGCAACCCAGATGTATTTCCAAGGGTGAACTGCTGTCTGGTTTAGGTGATGTCTGGCTCTTCTGTTTGTAGGAGAGGAACATGAAGAACAAGGACGAACGCATGAAAATAATGACTGAAATCCTCAATGGAATCAAGGTGAGCAGTGGAGTGGAGACTCTCTGGGCAGCTGCTGCACCCCTCTTTTTGGTGCACTGTACCTGGAGGCAGCACACCTGTATAACCCTACAGCACCAGTGGTAGACTAGCTTGAGGGCCCTGTGTCTGGGTCTCAGCAATTCCCTTGGCTGCCTCACCTTTTGAAAAGTTGGCTGGGGAGGAGCTCTGGATACTTGGACTAAGATTTGGGAGCCAAGAGAGGGTTTTCTGAGTGTTTCCTGGATGGCTGTGGCAGTGGCATGGTGGCAGAGGGGCTGGCAGTGACCTGTAAGCTGAGACAGAGGGAGTGGGAGTGCAGTGGGGAAATGCTATGAGCAGGACAGGAGAGGGGAGATGCACTGGCCAAGCAGGCTTCTGAGCAAGCTAGGAGCTGGTGATGGAGGTGCTGGCCACCAGTGAGCTGAGTGTGGAGGTGGGCATTCCTGTGAGGCCAGCATCCACTCACCCTGCTCATCCTGCAGATCCTGAAGCTTTTTGCCTGGGAGCCCTCGTTTGAGAAGCGAGTTAATGAGATCCGGGCACATGAGCTCAAGAACTTGGTGAACTTTGGTTACCTGCAGTCAGTCTCTGTCTTCGTGTTCACATGTGCTCCCTTCCTGGTGAGTGACAACAGCCCTGGGGAGGGGTGTACCTTCCTCTGAGCTGGGCCTGGGCTGTGTCTAAGGGGATGGGAAATATCTGGAACCTCAGCTGGACTGTTTCTGCAGCAAGGAAGGGGCTGTCTGGTGGATGCCTGGGATATAGATTATGGTTCTGGCTGCTGGCAGGAGAGCTGTGGTGGAAAGGGGTCCCATAGGGGTGGTGAAATGGGGCCCAAAGGAGAACGGAAGCAGGAGAGAAGCAGGTCCCCAGCAAGAAGGCACTGCTGAGGCCTTGGGGCAGGGTGAGGGTCTGGGCTGCACACAAACACGCTGATGGTGGCTTTCCCTTATATCTGTCCTAGGTCTCCTTGGCCAGCTTTGCTGTCTACGTGCTTGTGGATGAGAACAACATCTTGGATGCGCAGAAGGCCTTTACTGCCATCTCCCTTTTCAATGTGCTGCGCTTCCCCATGGCCATGCTGCCTATGGTCCTCTCCTCTCTGGTGCAGGTCAGGCCTCACACAGGGCAGGGGGTGTAGGGGGATCCTATGACCTCTGTCCAAACCAGCAGATGGAGCTCAGGTGTGTGATGGACCCCCAGGGGTCAGTGCACAGGACTCTGCTGGCAGTGGGGTGGGACAGGACTCACAAGCATAACACAGGTTTGGGGCCCAGAGGTTGGGTGGGGACTGTGATGTGGTGCTCTGCTTATGGGGCTCCTGCCAACCCACCCAGCTGTGCCCCATGCCCATGTGCCATCCTCATCCTCTTCCTACCATGGCAGGCCAATGTGTCGACTGCGAGGCTGGAGCGCTACCTGAGTGGAGAAGACCTGGACACCTCAGCTATCCACCACAACCCCATTGCAGGCAGGTGAACCTCCAGATTCCTCCTTGTGGATCCCAGGCTGGCCCAGCCCTGTCTTTCCTCTCTCTGAGGGACATCTCTCTCTGACAGGCAGTGCTGTGCGTTTCTCGGAGGCCACCTTTGCCTGGGAGCAGGACAGCAACGCTGCCATAAGAGAGTGAGTGCTCTGCACCACATTGGGGGCAGAGGGCTGGGGAGGGGGAGGCTTTCTGTGTTATTAGTCAGGGAGGAAAATCACCTCTCACAGTACTGCTAGACACGAGTGTCCCAGAGACACTGCTCTGTGCTGGTCCCACACGGGAACTGACAGGTGACCTGGAAGTGCTGCCTCCTCAGCCCTCATGTCTTTGCAGTGTCACCCTGGACATCACACCTGGGAGCCTGGTGGCTGTGGTGGGGGCTGTGGGCTCAGGCAAATCTTCGTTGGTGTCAGCCATGCTCGGGGAGATGGAGAATATCAAGGGACACATCAACATCCAGGTGAGAGGAGCCAGCTGGTGCACAGTGCTTTGGGGATGCCTGGGAGCTCAGCGAGGAAGTAGAGCAGGACTATCCCAGAGTGGTGGCTCAGGGCAAGGACAGGCTGCAGGAGGTGTCAGTGCTCAGGCTGATCTCTGACAGGTAGCTGTTCTTGTGTCTCCTTCCAGGGCTCCCTGGCCTACGTCCCCCAGCAGGCCTGGATCCAGAATGCCACACTGAAAGACAACATCATTTTCGGGTCAGAACTGGATGAAGCCAGGTATCAGCAGGTCATCAAGGCCTGTGCCCTCCTTCCAGACCTGGAATTGCTGCCTGCCGGTGACCAGACAGAGATAGGAGAGAAGGTATCGGCCCTGGGCACCGTGGGTTTCCGATAGCACCTGCAGCAGATGTCAGAGCTGTTGCCCTGTGCCAGCCCCACGTCCAGGGAGGTCCTTCCCTTCCAGGGAATCAACCTGAGTGGGGGCCAGAAGCAGCGGATCAGCCTGGCCCGGGCGGTGTACAGCCACGCAGACATCTACGTCCTGGATGATCCGCTGTCTGCCGTGGACGCCCACGTGGGCAAGTACCTCTTCGAGCACGTGCTGGGGCCAAAAGGGCTGCTGCAAAACAAGGTGAGCACCCACGCCCTCCAACCCGCCACCCAGCCAGGCATGGTGTTAGCAATCCAAGGAGGTCTGAGGTTGCTTGCCTGGGACAGAGTGGAATCCTGTAGCTTTCACGTGGGGCTGCAGCAGGCAGGAGAGGCCTCAAGAGTCCCCAGATGGGTACCCTGTGTCCTCATAGCCAGGCATTGATAGGCAGACAAGTCCCCAAGTGGGAGGTGGAGAGCCTGCAGACCCATGGCTGGGGATGAGGGGTGCTCTGATGATCACTACCCTGCAACCCCTTTGTTGCAGACACGGATCTTGGTGACGCACAGTGTCAGTTTCCTGCCCCAGGTTGATAACATCGTGGTGCTGGCAGCAGGAGCAGTGTCTGAGCACGGCTCCTACAGCACCCTGCTTGCAAACAAGGGGGCCTTCTCCCAGTTCCTGAGTCTGTATGGAAATCAGGAGGAGGATGTTTCAGAGGAAAATACTGCAGGTACTGGGAACACAGTGGGGCTGTGGCAGTTAGAGTGGCTGTGCATGTATCTTGGGGATATGCAGATCTGATCTGTCAGCCTGACCTGGCCCTATCCAGCCCAGGCACCCATGGTGGCTGCTGTGAATCCTTCTCAGCTTCTGGCAATCAGCAGCACAATAACTTCCTGACTAAGATTTGTATTCAGGCATTATGTTGAACATCCAGCACAGGACCTGTTTAAATTTTTTTACTCTGTTTTTATTTCATTTATTATGGCTCCCAAAATCTTATGTGGCAACAGGCTCCATATTTTTGTGATGCTGGGGTCAGAAAGATCCTTTGTTTTGTTCTAAACATCCCACTAGATAATATTTCATCTTTCATTCATATTCATGAATATATTCAATATATTTCATATTCAGTATGAACAAATATTCAATATATTCCATCTTCATGTCCCCAGTGCTATGGGGAGGAGTGATGTCAGGTCAGGTGGATGCTTACCCTGTCAGGGCTCAGCCCAGTTATCCAGCTGCAGCCTGGATACTGGCTGCATACTGCATACTGGTTATTCCCAGTATGTCTTCACAGGTCCCATCTCCACCTGCTGAAGGAGATGCTTCTGAGCTGGAGTGATACAACCTACCAGATCTTGCACCTACTAAACTAGCACAAATCTTTGCTTGAGGTCTGGCCAGTGGTGCTGGGATAAGTCAGCAGCAGGGATTGCCTCTGTGCAGGGCTTTAGCCCTATGTCCCCTATCAGTTCTCCCTCCAGCACAATGTATTTCTTCCTCCTCCTGCTGTGCTGGTCTTGCAGCAAGGTTGGAGAAGGTGTGATATGTGGTGGTAGGACACAGCATAGGCCTAGGAGCTGAGTGCATGGAGCTGAGTGCAGCAGAGGTGTGGTGTATGGGATCTGCTCTTTCCTCAGTGCCTGACCCTACCTTCCCACATCCCTGTGCTTGTAGCTGTTGCTTTAGCTGGGGATGAAGAGGAGGCTGATGAAGGTGTTGATCCTTGCATGGAGGAGCACACTGATGATGTGGTGACCATGACCCTGAAGCGAGAGGCCAGCATCCATCAGAGAAAATTGAGTCGCAGGTGGGCCATGACCTGAGCTCTCAGCTCTTTCCCCTGCCACATGCACTGCTCCCTCGGAGACAGGGATCTGGGAGCTTCCCAGGGAGTTCCAGCTGGGAGCCTCCCTGCCCGCTCCTACCACAGGCTGCTCTGGGTCAGGAGTATCTGATTTTGCCTTTACTCACGCTAATGTGCCACAGCCTTACTCTGCAGTTTTCCCTGAAACTCGTGCTGATGGCTAGTTCTGCTTTTGGGGATGAGGCTTTAATTTTATGGCTGTACATGCCTAGTGTGTCCACAAGGCTCACTCAAAGCTGCCCCAGTTAGGACATTATTTTCCAGAGGACTCCACCACTGAAGACCCAGTGCAGCACAGGGACGGACCCCCAGGAGATTAGGACCAATCCAACACCCTGTGACTAATGGTACTCATCACCTCCCTGCAGCCTTAGTAAAAAGAGCACCAGTTCCCAGAAGAAGGCCCAGGAGGAGCCCCTTAGGAAGCTGAAAGGACAGCAACTGATCGAGAAAGAAGCTGTGGAAACCGGCAGGGTGAGGATGATGGAGGGATGAAGCACTGTGCTGCCCTGGCTGAGTGCTGCCAGACCCTGACTGTGGCTCAGAGACGCTGGTGTGGGCTGGCTGTGGCCACACACAGCCAAGAGAGCCAAAGGAGACAGAGCTGCCTGGGACTGGTGGGTGGGGTGGTGGAGGGGAGCACTGTGGGCAGCAAGGTGGAGTCCCAAGGCTGTGCTGGGTGTCACTGCCTGCAGTCTGATGGGTTCAACTGGCCCACAGGTGAAGTTCTCCATGTACCTGCGGTACCTGCATGCTGTTGGCTTGTGCTTTTCCTTCTGGATTGTCATGGGCTACATTGGACAGTACGTTGCCTACGTGGGGACCAACCTGTGGCTCAGTGACTGGACCGACGATTCGAAGCGCTATCAGAACCAGACCTATCCCACGCAGCTGCGGGACCTGCGGATCGGTGTCTTTGGGACACTGGGGGTGTCACAAGGTGAGTGTGGGAGGACAGCAGTTCCCACTCACCTCATTTGTGTGGTCCAGGAGGGATATGACTTGCAAGGCCTGCAGCCAGCAGTGCAGTAAGGAGCAGGTGACCCAGCATTTTGTTCGTTTGCCTGCTGCTGCCTTCCTTCCAGCTCGTGGCTGAATTGTGGACACACGCCAGTCTGAAAGCAGCATAAATTGCCCCAAGTCTTTGTTGCCCCCTCAGTTTAAGATCATTTTCCTTAATCAGATTAGACATAGTGCTAGGGCCCAAGGCTTTCCAATAGGGTTAGTGCTCCTCCCCTGTGCTGGGATGCAGTTGCTGAGGCCTCCCAAGAAGGTGGGATTCAGGATTATCCCAGTGGCTCGCTGCAGAGCTGCTGGCTTGGCACTGCTTGCTGTGTCCATCAAGCCCAAGGGTGCCTGGGGCCAGTGTCACCCACAAGCTGGTGACAGCCCCTTGCTCTCCTTGCAGCTCTCTTCCTGCTCTTCGCAACCGTGCTGTCTGCCCAGGGTGCCAAGCGAGCCTCCCGTGTCATGCACCAGCAGCTGCTCAGCAACATCCTGCGTGCGCCCATGAGCTTCTTCGACACCACCCCGACCGGCCGCATCGTCAATAGGTTTGCCAAGGTAAGAGAACACCCCCAGCATGGAGAAGGTGTTTGTTCCACCACATCTGCAGAGCGCTGGGTCGTGGCATAACCCTGCTCCTGTTGAGCACTGCACAGCTGAGCCCAGGTAAGGGTCAGGAAGGGCCAGAGGTGACATGGTGGATGCAAGGCTGACCGTGAGCCAAACCACATCCTGGGCTATACTAGAAAGACAGTGTGGCAAATCACAGGAAGTTGTTGCCTCCTCTGCTCAGGGCTGAGGAGCTTAGACCTGGATGCTCTGTCCTGTTTGGGGTCACCTGGGCAAGAAGGATGTGGACAAACAGAAGAGAGTCCATAGTAGATTACTAAGAGAGGAAAGAGCCTAGAGCTCATGTTCCACAATGAGAAGTCCTTCTGGTTATAGACTTCCAGCAAAATCTACAATATTTTCTATCTCAGTGAAGGTCAAAAACAAAGAAAAAATAAGAAAGGAGGGAAAATATAAACAGGTAATTTCAAGTGTGCTGCTAGTCCACTTCTTCCTTCAACCATCTCTTGATTTTTGGGAATAAAAATTTTTCTTAAAATTAAGCCTATGGGCCTGGGTTTACTCTGAGTTGAGGGAGTATGTGGTGCCCAGCTAGGAGATAGATGAAGACCAGCTGGAGACCTGGAGTTTGCCCTGTCCCTCTTTTTGCTTCAGTTGCTGCTCCTGCATCCTAGGTCCTGATGAAGATGCAGTTCTTAAAGCTGGTCTGTGTAAGAGGGGAATGTTCTAGGAAGTTTCTCTGTTAACTCAGCTGCTCTCAAGCAAAGAACTGTGGCCCTATGTGACCATAACACCAATTCAGGATCATGTGATATTTTTACAAGTGTCTGGCACTGTATTGCCACAGCAGTGTGTAGGAACCCTGTATATATGGGGCCTTTGGGATTCTCCTTCTCTCTGGGGTCACTGACTGCTTCTCTATGCTTTTTTATATGCTCCAGGACATCTTCACGGTGGATGAGACCATTCCCATGTCCTTCCGCAGCTGGCTCTCCTGTTTCATGGCCATCATTAGCACACTCATTGTGATCTGCCTGGCCACTCCCTTCTTTGCTGTCATTATCGTTCCCCTCAGCATCTTCTACTATTTTGTGCTGGTGAGTAACTGGGTCTTGACTGAAGCTTCTGCCCTGCTGAGAGCAGTATCTTCATGGCTGCTGGGCTTTGTGGTGGTAACCAGTCTGTGTTGCTCATTTCAGCGCTTCTATGTCTCCACGTCACGCCAGCTAAGGCGTCTGGACTCTGTCACCAGGTCTCCTATCTACTCCCACTTTGGTGAGACAGTGTCAGGCCTTTCTGTGATCCGGGCCTATGGACACCAAGAGCGGTTCCTGAAGCAAAATGAGATCACCATGGACATAAACCAGAAGAGTGTTTATTCCTGGATAATATCAAATAGGTGAGTTTTACCACTTATGCCACAGCACAGCTTGCAGCACTTCTGCCCAGGGGCTTCTGGGTCCTGAGGGAGGTCCCTGGGATCCTGCAGTCCTCCCTCTTGATCTCAGCATTGAGGGTCTGTGTAGGTACTGGGGCAGTTTAGGATAGGGGCACCATCTGTGGCAATGGGACATTTTAGGGTGATTTTGAAAGCCAGAGTATGCCCCCCTACAAAATGTCCAGAGGCCAGGCAGGGTGAGCTGTGCAGGCAAGGGCTGAGATGCTCTTGGTGAGTTCTGGGAAGAGGGTGGTCCTCCAGGCCCAGCATGAGCACTTTCTGGATCTGAATCTTACTGGTAAATTATTTGGGTGTGTGAGGGTTGAATGTTTGGGGCTCTTCTGATACATGGCATTACCAGCACAGGAGGTTATGTGTGAGACATGGACTGACATAAATGAACCTGCTTGCAGAATTGGCCACAAATGACCTGCTGTGTACATGCACCAATGTGTGCTGTGTGCACAGCACTGGGCTCATGGCTGGGTGTGAGGGATGCTGGTGCAGTGCTGCTATGACTGGTGGGCTCTGTGTTGGGCACAGGCAGATGCCTTCCTGCCTCTCTCACTGCCCTTCAGCTGTCCTCTCCTGGTGCAGGTGGCTGGCCATCCGTCTGGAGTTTGTTGGGAGCCTGGTGGTCTTCTTCTCTGCACTTCTGGCAGTGATTGCAAAGGGCACTTTGGAGGGCGGCATCGTGGGTCTTTCTGTCTCCTCCGCTCTCAACGTGAGTCACTGAAAGCATTTTCTCATTCCGGGACAGGGCTGTCTCTGGGAGCTCTGGGCTGGTGGCAGGATGCTGCCCTGCCACCAGCTCTGATCCATGGAAATGGGATTATCTGGGGTGTCCCATCACCTGGGGAGTGGCTATAGAGCCAGGGAAGCACATATTCATCCTGGTGTGAGTGGGATACTTGCTGCCATGGTGGGGAATATGGCCCTGCTGTGGATCAGAGATGCTGCAGCAAAGTTTTTGAAGGGCTGGGGAGAGGTGGGCTGTGTCTTGGCAGTGGAGCCTTAGGGGCCAGGCCAGGTATGCTCGTGCCCAGAATGATTCCCTGGGCTGAGGTGGGAGGTGGTTGTTCCTGGGTGCCACTGAGCTCTGCATCCTCTGATTCTGCCATGCAGGTGACCCAGACACTGAACTGGCTGGTGCGGACATCTTCGGAGCTGGAGACCAACATCGTGGCTGTGGAGCGGGTCCATGAGTACACGAAGGTGAAGAATGAGGTGAGGAATCCAGGGTCCAGGCAAGCACCTGCTGCACAGCTTGGTGCTAGTCAGCATCGCAGAGTGAACCCCCCTAATGCTCCTGTGCCCTCCCCCAGGCTCCATGGGTGACAAAAAAGCGTCCACCACGTGGCTGGCCCAGCAGAGGCGAGATCCAGTTCGTTGACTACAAAGTTCGCTACCGACCTGAACTGGACCTGGTTCTTCGGGGGATCACCTGCAGTATTGGGAGCACTGAGAAGGTGCCTCTGCCCTCACTACGCTCTTTACAGCGACTCTGTTAAAGTTGTTTCTTCTTCTCAGCTTCAGTCCATGCGCTGGGGTGGGATGGTGATGGGATGTGGCTCCTGGGGACTTGAGCTGCAGGAAAGGAACCCAAGCAGACACTCTGGGTGATGGTAAGGGCAGGAAGGCCCATCAGACCAAGATTGAGAGCATCTGCCCTGTTTTTTACAGCCCTGTCAGCTGGTGTAAAAAGCTGCTTCCACAGGTTGGGGTTGTGGGCCGGACCGGGGCTGGAAAATCCTCTCTCACCAACTGCCTGTTCCGGGTGCTGGAGGCGGCTGGAGGGAAGATCATCATCGACGGTGTGGACATAGCAACAATTGGCCTCCACGACCTGCGCAACAACCTCACCATCATCCCCCAGGTGAGCTGGTCCCCACCTTTCCACATCCCACTGCTGCATGGCCCCTGCAGGCACTGCATGGCCTCAGTGTGTCCCTGGGTGCTAAATGGCTGTGGTGGGGCTGAACACGGTGCTGTCCCTGGCAGGACCCTGTGCTCTTCACTGGAACCTTGCGGATGAACCTGGACCCCTTTGACCAGTACTCAGACGAGGAGGTCTGGAAGGCCCTGGAGCTGGCTCACCTGAAGACATACGTGCAAGGCCTTCCTGAGGGGCTGCTGCATCTCGTGAGCGAGGGAGGGGAGAACTTGAGGTGAGCAGGGGAGCAGATACAAGCCCAGCTCCCCTCCTTTCTCTAGATCCCAGGGACCAGCCTGGAACAGCAGCCTCCAGCAAAATGGCTGTCCAGGGATGATGCACAGAAGCTTCTGGGAAGTGAAGATGGAAGAAAATGGCTGAGGACTCAGGGCTCTTAGGGAGCTAGTGTGAGCCAACCCTTCTGTGGTGGCCTAGAGAGTAATATGCTGAGGGACGTGGTGCTCAGGGTGGCAGATGGTCAGTGGGGAAAGGCCAGGGACAGTGTTGGGGTCAGAGCAGCAGGACGCAGTAGACTTGCAGAAGGTCCGCCAGTATCGGTCTAGTAACTCATGCTCTTCATCTCATCCCAGTGTTGGGCAGAGGCAGCTGGTGTGCCTGGCCCGGGCCCTTCTCCGCAAAGCCAAGATCCTCATCCTGGATGAAGCAACGGCAGCTGTAGATCTGGAAACTGATCATTTAATCCAGACAACAATCCGGAGCGCGTTTGCTGACTGCACTGTCCTTACTATCGCCCATCGCCTCCACACCATCATGGACAGCAACAGGTACCGTGGGACAATACTGTGGGGCAGAGGGAATGGGGATCTGGACTCCTAGGATGGGGCGAGAGGTGGACAGCAGTGGAAGCAAGAATGCAGCCAGAGGGGCAGGGGTGGATGCAGAGCCTGGGGCACTAATATACAGTGTTGAAGAGAACAGAAGGAGAGTAAGGATGCCCATGCAGTAGTGATGCCTTTGTGGGAGAAACATTTTTGGGATCCTTCTTTACAGCAACAGACCATAGAGGCATTTGCTGTTGACACCTTATATGTGTGACCAATAACACAGGGTGAAGGGCTGTGCCCTCAACACTTCTGAGAGGAGAACCACATAAAGTGGCTTATGAGGAGTGAGGGTCAGTGGGCCTTCAGTGCTGGCATCAGCAGCGCTATCCACTCGCATCCAGGGAGTTGAGGCTGCCTTGTTCCCTTCTGCCAGGGTGATGGTGCTGCATGCTGGGCAGATTGTGGAATTCGACAGCCCCGAGGAGCTGCTCATGAAGCAGGGCATCTTCTCCACAATGGCAAAGGACGCCGGCATCGCCATTGCAGAAAGCACCGCGCTGTAGGCAGAGTGCTGCAGGGGCCGGGGTGAGACAGCTCCTCCTGCTGCCACTCACCCAGCTTGGCCAGCGCTGGTGTCTCCCAAAGCCAAGCTGCCCAGGAATTGGCCTCTCTGCAGCAGCGAAGCAAAGAAGGTGGCTTCTCTGGTTGTCCAGAGACAGAACATCTGGACTTGAGTAAGCTGTGAACCTTGCGACCACATCCTGCCTGCTGTGCACACAAGGGTCTGGAGCTGCATAATTTATTCCAGGATAGAGGGGGAAAAGCTATCTGCCAGGCAGGGAGATCATGACCTCCAGTGGGGGTGGTCCTAGTTTTTGTACTTCACCACGCCAGGTAAATCTACCTTAGAGATACTTTAGCATTATGGGATGAAATTTACAGTTTAATCTAAGAATGAATGTTATAATTTATTTACTTTTTGTAACTGTAGTCTTCCAGCTACAAGGCTGATGTCAAGGCATATAAATAAGTCTTGGTTTAGCTTTAAACCTGGCTAGTGATTGGGTGGGGACAGCTGCCAACAGAGGTTACACAGAGCTGGGCAGTCCAAATGGAGAGGCACAGCTCTACTCATGCAAGAACACAACTCTGTAGCAAAACCAGGGCTGCCTGCCTGCCTTCCCTGCGGCTACTGCTCCCTTTGATTGTATCGCAAATAAATGAGCCCCTCCCTGAGGTTATCACAACCACTTGTGGGGCAGATTTTGGGCTGTGGTTCCAGACTGCAAACCTGATGGTGGTGGAGACAAGCTGGAGAGCAGCAGGCACATGTTTGTGTACAGCCATGCACACACAAAGTATGGTGGTTATTGCTGACAAACCCTTGACTCGTTGTTCTCGGGCCAGACCTCCTCATACACGTGCCCACTTAGAGCAGGGCAAACACTCACCCCACCAGCCCCTACTGCCCTGGAGCCCCAGAGTCATGTAACACACAGCTGGGGGAAGAGGGCAGTGCAACCACTTCATCTTAATAAGGTTCCTGTGAGGGTTTCCTGGTGCCTGAGCTGCAGCTGGCACAAACACCAAAGCACTAGAATGCTGGATGCCAGCAAAAGGGAAATGTTTTTCCTGGCCCTGTAGGGTCTGCATGAAGGCTGCAGCATTTGCAGACACTCCTCCCAGGTCTCCCAATACTTGCAAAGGCACCTTCTATACACAAAGGCAAATCTTTATTTGCAGAGCAGCAGTACAGGGGATACAAACATTGCCCCATGAAGGGAACCTCTTCCCTTCAGGACATGGCAGCAGCAGTATCACACACCAACCCAGCAAGAGGCACCACAGCCCTCCCAGGGATGGTCCTGCCACTCCAGAATGTCAGGACCCTCTCCAATGCCATGCAGGAAAGCACAGGTGAGGCAATTCTGGTCAGAGACCCCAAAAAACAGGCTGGAGGACAGCTTGTGCTTTACCCTCTGCCCTGCCCCAGCCCAGGGCAGCCAGGTGGGCACGTCAGTGCAAAGATGGGTCCTGGGCACAGCCAATACTGCGCTGACAAGGGTATGGTGTTCTGGGCTTCTGGCTCACCTGAAAGATGAGAACCTGATGGCTGCTGGCAGCAGCAGACCTTGGAAAGGCCAAGCCCCTGGGAGACCAAGCACAGGGAGAAGGCACCTGCTGGGGGCTTTGCTGTGAGGGTTTCAGAGGCCATACCCATCCTAGGCCTGGAGTTCAATTACTCCCAGCGAACCTCAGAGCTGCTTCCCCAGGCAGGGTGTAAATGTCCTACCCCGAGTCCTGCAGAGACAGGTGAGACCAGGCTCCTGCTGCACAGGGAGCATATTCACAGTGTCTGGGTTGCTTTTAATACTACTTGACTAAAGACAATCTCCAGAAACTCAGCATTAGCCTTCCACAATTTAAATCCACAGCAGCTCCTCAGACTGAGTCAAGCCTTACCCTTCTGGGCAGGTGACAGCCCCAAGCTTTGCTCTCCTGCTCCCGGCTGGACACAAGAGGCTCAAACACATCTCAGAGGTGAACTCACCCCTGCCCTCACACAAGCTGCCTGCTCCTGCCTACCTGGCCAGCCCACCCTTCTTCCTCCCCCGAAGGGGTGATGGCAGCCAGTGTTTGGGGCCCAGGAGCACTGCACAGCTGTGAGAGGCATAGCCTTAAGGGCGAGCAGTGGGGGCTGTGGGGCTGGCCAGCCTCCCCCAGACCCTAGCAGTCCCAGCAGGAACAAGGCATGGGGTGCAGGCTCTGTCCGCTGCCTCACGTGTACTCTGTCTTCCGGATATAACTTGAGGGCACATAGCCCTGCTTCCCGTGGGCCTCGGCCAGCCACCACTCCTGATTGCCTGTGATGTCTTCAAACTGCAGGATCCTGAGTCTCTGGTTAGCTGACACGCTCAGCTCATTGGTGTTTCGGCCTTTGAAGGTGTAGAGAGCGTAGTAGACCTGCCAGACAAGGGGAGAGCATCAGTTAGATGGTCACACCACACAGCCTTAATCTCACACTGCACAGGATGTGTGTGGGCTTGGTGACAGCCTTGGCCCCATCCTAGCCTCTGCCCACCCCCATGTGCAGCCTGGTTCTCTGTTGTTGGAAGAAAAGGTCTCATACCCCACCTCCTACATCTTCCTGGTCACTGCCAGGGAGGAGGATGATTCAGTCCCCAGCCACACAATGCAGTCAGCCCTTGGCATCTGCAGCCCCCTGAGGATGGCTGACCTGGTTGCCCTCTGACTCGCTGTTCTCCAGCCCAGAGTCTCTGTCCTCCACCGAGGGCACGGGCCTGAGATGTGCTTTGATGTGGTGTCCGTTGCGAGAGCTGGGGCTGCAGCCCAGCTCAGGGCGGCTGTAGCGGCGCTGAGATGTCACTGTACCAGCCAGTGGGGCCGTCCTGTCACCAGAGCCAAGCTGGGGCAGAGAGGGGGAGTCCACCTCCAGTGGGGGCTGTGGGGACTGGTACACATCTGCCGGGGAGAGAGAGTCCTGCAGGGGCTTCTGAGTGAAGGTGACGGCCGCCCCGCTGGGGCTGAAGGTCAGGGTGGCGTTGCTTTGGGGAGAGGAGCTGCTGTGCTCTGACTCGTTGGAAGAGTGGCTGCCCACAGAGACGTCCGACTGGCTGCGGCGGGGGTTGTAGGGCTTCAGAAAGGAGCTGTACACAAAGCCTTTGGTCACTGCAGAGAGGGAGAGGGAGAGAGCTCAGATTGCGCCACAGGGAGACCAGAGGAGGGGACTCGCAGCAAGCACCAAGGGCAGAGAACCTACCCCCATTGTCTATGAGCCAACGATTCTGGCTGCCCATGGGGTCCTTCTTCTTGATGACGCCCACAATGTCTCCTTCCAACAGGGAGACATCCAGGTCTTGGGCAGCATTGAAATTACGGTCTGCCTGGAAGAGACTCTCTGGGGGATAGCGGGCCAGGAGGGCAGCTCGGATCTCATCCGACTGCAGGAAGTAGGTTGGCTGCAGAGGAACAAGGCAGGTGTGAGTGGCTGTCCTGGGCTCTGCAAGCCCTGACGCCGAGCAGAGGGAACTCACCAAACCAACAAGGGGCTGCCGCCGCGCAGACTGCCGTTCCATGCTTTTCCTTTCAAAAGTCTTCTTGGGGGCAGCCTGGGACTCTGGGAAGAAGGTGAAGGCCTGAAGCTGCTGGAGGACTCGACTGTGCTCATCCTGGAAGATGGCAATGAGGTTCCCTTCCCTGCCAGACACCTTCAGCAACTGTAACCAGAGCAAAGTCAGGATCCTGGTTAGATGACAGCTGCTGGAAGAAGTGGCCAAGAGCTACAGTGTAAACCATGGCAGGGGTCTGAGTCCTGCCTGTGACTTGCATCAGGCCCAGGTTTGCAGTCCTGTCTGGACTCAGCTCTAAGTGGTCCTCAAACTTTAGATTCTCCCGGGTAAATGCTCTCCTGCAACTGCTCCAAGAGCCTTCTACACACAATTGCAACATAACCCTGCAATCCCTGCCCCAACACCATCCCACAGGAGCCCTCCACAAGTCACCTGTGGCCTGAAACTGCAGTAGCAGCTTCCCCCACGATGTGACAGGTCCCAGTGAGGCTCAAGGACAAACCCTGCACAGATTAGTGCTGCTCTGAGCCCAGGGCACTGCCCGCACTGCGGGAACCCACCGACAGCAGGGGTCTGAGCTCCTCCAGGGCCAGGCGCACGAAGTCGCAGTGTGCCTCGGCATAGCCCCGCACGCAGCTGGCAAACAGCTCCTTGGCGAAGCGCAGGAACTTGGGCAGCTCGTCCAGCAGCTGGGCATTGAGGGCCTCGTAGTTGTTGCGAGCAGACTGCAGCTCCTCCAGCGTTCGCTTGTCCTTCAGCTTCTCCGCTCGCTCGGTGCAGTTGTGGAAGTCGAGGAGTTTGTCAAAGCGTTTCTGCACCAGCTTGTGGGGCCCCGCAAACATGCTCAGCAGCTGGCTCAGGGGCGAGCTCACCAGCCGCTCCGTCCGCTCTTTCTGGTGGGCAGAGGTGCAGTGAGAAGGTGAGACAAGGTGCTCTCTCCCACTGTGAACGCCAGCAGCTCACTCTCCAGTGCACAACCTCCCCAGGACAGTATAGTGACTGTCTCCGGGTGGCACCCACGGGAGCTCCAGAGGTCCCTTCCAACAGCAATTATTCTATAATCTTACGTAACTGTGCCAGCATGGGTAACTCTATGCGAAGTACCTGAACCACTCACATAAAGAGCTGTAGCATTTCAGGTAGGGCTGAAAAAATGTGTATCTAACAGAGTCATAAACTGCCAGTAATAAACTGCAGTCAAAACTCTCAGGAGGGCAGAGCTAAGCAGGAATGCTCACAGCTCTCCCAGGTCACCCTCCCTGCAGCCTCCCAGGGCCTGCCCATCTGCAGCAGACCCCCAGGGTGGGCCTCAAAGGGGCACAGCCTCACTCACAAAGCTGGAGAAGAGCTGGTCGCTGATGAGACGATTCACTTTCTGGAACTGGTCCAAGTCCCCACTCCCCTTCTCCGTGCACAGGTCCCACATGCTCCCTGCTGCCAGTGCCTTCATACAAGCTGACTCCTGCACCAGGGAAACACAGCTGAGCCATGCTTGCTGCCCAGAAGGGGCTCCCAGGGCAGCCCAGACCACCCAGCCCCAAAAGAGCTGAGGTAGGAGCTGTGGCCAGAGGCACTGCAGGGACACACCATGCAGACAGGAGGGGCAGTGCATGGTGAGCCCCACAGGCTTGGCATCACACCCAGACTGGCTCACCCGGACATGCTGCAGGTAGAGGGAAAGGTCCCTGATGAACGACTTGATCAGACGCTCCTGCATCCGGAAGTTTTTCTCTGTCTCTTCAAAGGCTTCATCCTTTAGCTGTGAAAGAAAGTGTTTCAATGGAGGTGATGCAGGACTCAGCAGACTGCAAGATGTGGGGCCCTCTTGTCCCCAAGCTGGACAGCAGAGATGGGTGGTTCAGACCCTAAACTCACTCTGCCTTGCTGGCCTGGATCACAGCTGCATGGGGGGAAGAGGTGTGGAGGGACAGCAGATAGTTCTGGAGAAGCACTGCAGGGTTTAAGTGCAGCTGCTGCACAGTACCTGGGGTGCAAAGCCTGTGAGATGCTTGAGGTGGCTGCTCACACGGTTGGATTTCTTGATGATAGAGTGGAAGTTGAGCTTGGAGATCTTCTCCATGAGGCTATCCTCATCCCCTTTTCTGTATTTTAGCACTAAAGAGATTGATATAGAAACCCTTGTAAGCACAAACACCCATGTCTTACACTGCCTCATCAACAATAACCTTGTTAGTTCTCCTCTTCCCCAAGCCTCTGTAGTCCCAAGAACCCCACAATATCATTACAGAACAGCTTGGGTTGGAAATGACCTAAAAATCATCTAGTTCTAACCCCTCTGCCATGGGCAGGTACATCTACTAGACCAAGTTGCTCAAAGCCCCATCCAACCTGGTCTTGAACACTTCCATGGATGAGACATCCACAACTTCTGCAGGCAGCCTGATCCAGTGCCTCACCACCCTCAGTGTAAAGACTTTTTCCTTATATCTAATCTAAATCCTCTCAGTTTAAAGCCATTATCCAGTTCTACCACTACATGCCCTCGTAAAATATTGTATCATAACCTCCCATCCCATCCAGCACTGTGTCACCTGTTTGGTTCTTGAGATGCCCTACAGTCTGTAGACAAACCATTCAAGTTCTTCCACAGGATTAAACACAGTGCCAACATAAGATGACATAGGAGATGGCGTACAATAGTCCCTGGACATACACAAGGTGTCTATATTGCTTGTTTAGAAAATACAAGCAATCATTATAGGCAGCCTATGTCACCTCAGCTTCACTGGGGCTATGAGGAAAGACTAAAGTGTAAGATTTGCATGAGCAGGGGGCTTCCAAGTGAAAAAAGGGGAGGGTGGCCAGCAAGTATCAGAGTGATTTTCTTGCTCTGTTCAGCCCCAGAGAGGCTACACTTGGGTACTGTGTCTAGTTTTGGTGCCTGAAGGCCATGAGAGATGTGGCAGAACCACAGCTCCTAATCCACAAGGAGAGCTGGGGGAGTCAGGTGTGCCGGACATGAGGAAGCAGACAGGGATCTGCTCACAACTAGCAGCTACTTGAAGGGCAGTTACAGAAGTGATGGGGCTGAACTCCCCTGAGCTGAGAGTTCCTCCATGACTGTGGTTGCCAGCTAAGGCTCAGTGGCCAGCAGACACCAACCTCAGCACACCCACTCCTGCTTGCCCGCCCAGCACTGCCCAGCTCCTCACCCAGGTCCTTCCGGCGCTTGTACTCGTTGATGTTGACGTTGATTTCTTTGACTGCGAGGACAGCAGCCGTGAGTGGTGCCTTATCAGGGTGAGCCTCAGGGGTAGCACTCAGCAGCTCCATCAGCAGCAGTGGGTACCGCATCACCCTCTGCACTGGCTTGATGAGGAAGGAGCCCAGGTTAATGTAGTTTGTGCAACCCCTGGAAAGTCAGGACAAAGGAGATGTATCAGGTGGCAGTCCAGCTCTACCACACACATTCTGTCCCCTCAAACCAGTGCCAACCAGACCCAGAACTCCAATGCCTCTAAATCCACAGTACTCCCTAAATCAAGCCACCCTTATGTCCAAATTCATTGCACTCCTGAATTCCTGGGGCTCTCAGATCAACCCCAGGTTTCTGCTTCTCACTCACAGCAGGTGATACTTCCCAACCAGGATCCTCTTCATTACCAGACCCACCATGAAATCCCACACAGGCACAGCCTCACACTTGCCAGAGAGCCCCTTGTTTCAGATGCTGTTCCACCAACCAACTGCCCATATCTGTCCCCTAGTGCAGGACAGACTGACTGCAGGACCACAGTCACTGCAGGGCTTGCCTGGCTCCTTGGGGATGAGGGCTCCCAAATCCTGTTTCCTGCCCAAGACCCCCCCCCTTGCCTCATTACTTGTGCTGCCTACCTGTGCAGCCCACCCACTGCCTCTGCTGCAATCATGCCACAGACACCCCTCTCCTCCCAGTCGTGCCTCCACAAGGCACTGTTAGGGCACCCCAGCATGCACCCAGCCTGTGGCAGAAGGTTAGTTACAAGGGAATGGCCAGACCAACGCAGATAGACAAGCAGGGACTAAGAGGAAGTACTCACTTACCATTCACTGTACAGGCTCCTGCCGGCCCACAGAGTGCCAAAAAGCAAAGAAAAGCAAGGGTTAATGGGGTGGCAGGTGTGCAATCCCACAGCCAGTGTCAACGCCCTGTCCTCCCAGGGCAGCCATCGGCACTGCCGGCTCCCAGGGCAGCTACCTCCACAAACAGGAGCCCTGGCACTCGCTGAGCCAGGCAAAGCAGCTCCTTCCTCAGCAGCCGTGGTGGCTCAGGGTTTGGGGAACAGGAGCCCTCAGTCCAGGATATGCCACCTTCTCTATACATTGGTGGCTTCTGTGAAGATTTTAAGGGGGTCTACAGGTTTCCCAGAACATGTGCATTGGGGCAGGGGGCCATTTGAACCTAGAACCTGGTCAACTATGCAGTGCCACCGTCAGACCCTCTCCAGTCACCACCTGAACTGTCACCACTGCTGACAGAGGGGCAGGGATGCTGGAAACTGATCCCCCTATCCCAGCCTGGTGGCTGCCACAGCCAGAGGCTCAAACCTGAGGCTATCCAGCAGGTCCAGAAGTAGTTTCTGCAACTTCTCATCCTTCTCATAGGTTTCCAGCAGCGCGATGGCCTCATCATGGTTTTGGCAATACACCCTGTAGACACTCTCCAGGTCTGCACGCTGCGTCAGGAACACTGGCCCTGCAGACAGCAGCAAAGCAGGACTTCAGTGTCCCCTGGTCCCCAGCTGCCTCCAAAAACACTGGTGTGTCTCTCGATAAGACATCCAGAGTCCCCGTTCCACACACAGGTCAAGAACACAGTGCTACTACAGCATGCAGTACCCCTCCTCATCACCCACCAACACAGAGAGCTCAATCAATCCAGGTCTCCCAGGGGAGTAGTGCAGACACTGGTCACAGGAGCCACACAGCAAAGGCACAGGCAGCCCAAGGCGTGAACGGCTCAAGCTGGCAGCACTTTGGGGCAAAGGGCCACGGACAGCCACAGGCACTGTGTCTCAGCACAGTGACCCCTGGGGCAACACAGATCTCCTTGGCTTCGCTGCTGGACTGATGAGTGGCAATGGGGACCAGCAGGGAGAAAGCCCAGTCCCAGTGGTCCTGTCCCACCATTTAAACTGTTATGCCCTGACACTAGCAATGCCCATCCCAGCCTTCTGAGAAAAAGTAACAGCAGAATTCATACCAATGGCATTTGAAGCCTCCAAGGTGGACAGCAGCTGCTTGGAGAAGTTAATTACCATGTGGATATTTCCAAAAAGGCCTTCAAAGTCTATGTTCTGCATCTAGTGAATGGGAAAAGAGATGTCCTGGATGGGGAACATGTCCCAGTTAGACTCAACAGCCCCCCCATTGCTGTCCTGCAACCCATCAGTCCTCAGCTTCACAGCAGGCACCTGGTACAACCTCCTCTTATCACAGTGACTCCTGTACACATTCCCTTGTCCCAGTGCACTGAAACTCTCACTCCTTATGTGTCTTATCACAGTGTCCTTCTCTTTCCTAGCAATTCCACCCCTGCATCTGCTCACCTGGTTTCCTTTTTCCTCCCACTAAATCCGTCCCATGCCAAGACCCTGTATCTTATTTCTCCTCTCAATCAATTTAACCTATAACCAAATGCAGAGAAACTTTTCCTGCACCAAAAATGCTCCTCCCCTCGGAATAGCTTTAATTTCCTCTATAGGTTCCCATGCTGCGTAGTGACCTCTGAGAACTAAATGAACTCAGTATCCTCACCCCAATCCACCAGTGCTGCACCACAGCTTCCCCTTCTTTCCCAGCTTCTACCTGTGCCTGCTGCAGGGGCACCATGATCCTCTCCACACACATCTCCAGGTCTCTGATATAGTCCCGCTCTGTCTGGAGCAGTTCCTCAATAACCTTGGCCCTCTTCTCCAGCATCCTTTGCTCTGCACTCTCAGTGGTGGCCGAGGACGGCTCCAGGGATGGTGTCTGGGAGGACAGGAGAGTCATCTCTGCAAGACAGACAAGCGAGATCAGCATGCTCCAGCAAGGATGCAAGGACAGGAGACAAATATAACCCGAACTGTTACACATGTAACCTATGAGACTGAGAAACAGCACTATTGAGAGTCCAAGGGCCTTTCCAGAGGGGCCATCCCCAGGGCTGCAGGGAGACCCGGCTGCTCTCACATCCCACCCTCGCAGTACCAGGAGCGCCGCAAAGCCCTGGCACCGGCGCGGCGGGCAACAAACCTGCTCCACACGGTCTGCCCTGATGCCGGCCGCGGCCTGGGTCCTCTCCCACCCCACTCTCCAACTCCGCGGCTCTGGGAAACTGCAGACACGGCGGGAAGCCCCCGCTAGGCAATGGCGGCCGCCCTCCCCTCAGGCTGGGAATAGGGTCTCCATTCTCCGGGCCCGGGGCATTTCCATCTCAATGGCCGCGGAGGGCCCCAGGCACCGCAACGCTGCTGCCGCCGGCAAAGCCTGGAGCTGGATCCCGGCCAGCGGGACCGGGCAGGGCCGCCCCACCCGCAAGGCCCGGGGCTGCGGGCCGCCCTCCTCGGGCCCGTCCAGACCCCCACGGCCGCCTCTCCTCCTGGTTTTCGGCGCCACCTGCGGCCCCGGGCCGGCCCGGCCCAGCCCCCTCCCGCTTCCATTGAGACATTTCATCCCCCCGCAGATTCCTGGGCCCCGCCGCTCTCTGCCCCACCTGCCTGCGTTTACAGGCTGTGCCCTCGGACCGAAACCACGGCCGCAGTGCTCCCCCCTCCCTCCCCGACCCCTCCCTGGTCACCCTCTGAGGCCTGGAGCACTCGGATCTACCCCATTTCAGGGCAGCACGGAGCCCCCTGCAGCGCCAGCCTGCCTCGGGTACCCCAATTCCATGTCAATGGCTGAGTCCACAAACGCGCCGTCTGCTACGGAGCCCCAGCTGCCCTCCATCAGCGGAATTTTTTTTAGAGTTACAGACATGCCCCAGCTCAGACGTTTCTGGGAATGTTTTTGCAGGACAGGCACTTCCAGATCTCCATGTCCCTGACCTCTCCGGTGACAGCGTCAGACAACAGAGGCTCAGCCCTGCTTAATCCCAGGGACACCCAGCAGGGCTTGGGACTTATCCTGCTACCACAGCACCGACTGTGCACAGCCCCAAGAGACCCCCATGCTCCCAGCCGCTTCTGCCCAGGGGCTGGGCAGGCTGCAAGCAGCCCCCAGCCGTGCTCTGTGGTGTGATGGCAGTACCCAGCATGGCAGCATGAAACATGGGATGGGAAAATTGCTACCTCAGCCTAAGCATCCTGTCCACTGCTTGCCCAGGCTGAGGTCATCACATCGAAACAACCCGAGAAAGAAAAGACACCCAAGCTGAGACACTGACTCAGCCCATGCCAGCCCTTTCGGCCCTTCCCATTGCAGAGCAGCTGCAGCAGAAACCAGGAGCATCAGCACCAAACAGCAAGTTCTTACAGCTGCCTGGGCCAAGGATGAACCACTGTGCCTCTCTGCAGAAAGAACAACTTCAAAATCATTCCCAGTGCCAGCCCGGCAAATGGGAAACCCTGCTGAAACACAGATGCCCCTCAACGTGGGAGGAAGATATTAGTCTCTCTAAGCTGGCATCTCTGCTGCCCTGCCTTGAAATCTAGCCTGGGGAGAGGCAAAACAACCAGCTCCATGGAAGAGGATTCAGTGACACAACCAGCGCTACATTTAGTAGTAGTCACTGGGAAGAAAAGGCCTCACTGATTCCTACTGGCAAGTATCCTTAAGACTAACCCCATCAGAGCCTGTCTTGGCCTTCCAGCAGCCCCCAGTGATGAACTTTATCAACTCAAATGCAGCAGGAATCCAAAAGGAGGGCCTCAGAGCAGATGCTGGGTTTAACTGGTTTTGCTCTTTGCATTTCCACAGCATCTGCAAAGTCTCAGCAGCAGACTGGGCCCTGCTGTGCAAGGTCCTCCACAAACACCCACAGGGATACCCCTAGACACGGAACCTGAACAGGATATGAGCAAAAAATGTGCAGGAGGGACAACTAAACACTAAGATAATACAGTCAGCAGGTCTTTGTGGCTCAGAGAGTTAATGAATTAACAAAAAATGAGTTATTTTAAAGAAGGCATGATATTTGTTTTGCAGGAGAGCAAGCTCAAGTGGGAAGGCGGCCTGGAAAAAACAGGAAGGTGTTAATTTGCAATGCAAACAGGTGTGTGAAACCTAGAGGGGGGTGGGCAGGTGAGATGATACTACTGCATGGGGTGGACTGGGTAGAATCTTGAAAATGAAGACAAGCCAAAATCACAGCCAGAAATTACCCAGACAGCAGCATTTGGGAAGACAAATGGAAAAGATTACATTTGCTTTGGTCAAAGAACACGATTTTATATTTAGCCCCAGGCAAAATGCCACCACATTAAGTTTTGTACAGGACACCTCAGCAGTTTACTGCACCACCAAACAACCCTGCTGTGCTCCCAGCCTTAGCCATAGCTATACTGCAGTCACACCATGTGTTTGGCTCCAGCTCCCCAAAACAGAGCTGGGGATGCCCAGCGCTGCTGGCAAATGCAGCAGCTCCCCACGCTCCACCAAGCAAACCCCAGGCAAGTAAATCTAGGTCAGGCCCTTACAGAAAGTACCCTGTGGCAAGGATTCAACCCACACTTGTGAGATTGCCAGCTCCGTGACACCCTTCTTTGGCAAGTCCCCAGTCCCTGCCTATGGAAGGGAAATTAAAACCTTCCCTGCACAGATTTTAAGCCCACAGTAGTCATCAGCTCAGCTTGGTTGACCTGGCACAATGCTGGGCATCAGTTCTACCCACTTACACTGTATCAGTATTTGCATGATTTTGAAAACTCATACAAATTAATTCTCCTCTGGCCTTCTTACTCTTTCTGAAAATTTCAAGATTCCTTCAAAAACAGGGCTACATTGCAGTCAAGTCTCCTAGAACTCTTGTTGTTTATCACTAGTCCAGCATCTTCCTCCAGCAATTAACTCAAAAGTTGTCCTACTTCTTTCCAAACACTTACAGCTCAAAATAATCAAATACAGAATTTATTTGTAATATTGGCTCTTATATCTGACCAATATGTATTACGTAATGTTTGTTTCTGATGTGTTTAAAAACTCTCACTTTTTGTATTTCATGCTATTGCTGCTAATTGTCATGAATTTATTTTTTCCTGTTTGTCACACATTCTTGTATGTCTAATAGCAGCTTTCCCTAAATGAGGCTTATTAAGCAGTTAACTAAATCCACCAATTTCACAGCTGTGGATTTTGGTCATCTAGTAAGTATTTTTTAAACACATCTCCATTTTACTCCACAGATTTTCTATTTGGATGTTACCTTTCAATTTGATTCATCATGCCCATCAACTTTGGAGATGCTAAGACATACACTACAGCTTGAATGGGCTTTGTTGGCCTGCAGCAATATGACTTGTATTTTAATGAAGCCACCAAATTCCAATCCAGTGACAAATGTTTACCCATGACACAGTTGCCAAACAGGCATTCAGAAATACATTTCCAAAAACAGTGTTCTCAATCCCAATCTTCAGAAATTCGGATTCTGTTCTCCTGTTTCTCCTTGGTTTGCTGGTCTGAGACAGCCTCCCAGGAGCACCTGCTTTTGAGCTTTGCTAGTACCCCTGCTGGCCCCATGAGAGAGCCAACACCAGCTCCTAACCCAGCCCTGAAAATGAGGTGTGAGGATGGAGCACACTCCCACCTCTGCCCTTCCTGGGGAGGCTGTGATTTGCTACTGCAATCACACGGCTCATCCTGCTCGTCTGAGAAATGTCGCTGTCATCAACTTTCTTCCAATTAACGAAAACGTTGAATTGTTATTACCCAACCTCCTAGTGGGAGCACACATGCAATTAGAGGTTTTCCCAGCCCCACTCTGGGAGCTGAGTTGACCCACAAAGACCAGATCCAATGGGATGCATGTCCACCACGCTGTAGGGCTCACCCAAAGGTCTGCATCGCCCCCCAACCGCTCCTCCTCAGGGCTCACCTGGCAGCATCCCGCAGGCTCGGCCAGCCCGGCAGGCGCTAGCGCTACCTGGAGAGGGACGTGCCGCCCATCAGCGCCGAGGACAGTCCCAGGAAGCTCCGGTGGAGCCGCGAGGCAAGCCCGGCCCCAGGCCCGCAGCTCAGCACAGTCAAGCAGTGACTCAGGACAAAACAAACCAGCTGCAAATATTTGAAGTATGTGGAGGCCAGGAGGGGAGGAGCCACTGCCGACCATGAGAGGGGGGGCGATGAAACTAGGGCAGGGAATAATTAATCTGAGCAAAAGGCTAAACTCGCTGCCAGGAGCGGGATCTGGCTGGGGTGAAAACTCTTACTCCAGACACTGGTAATACACCAGTGAGCTGAACAGGGGCAGAATATGGATGCTTCTCCAGGGCCATTGGAGCGGCTTGGTGTCCCAAACATGTCTAATGCAGAGACTTCTTCATTGGGATGTCTCTGTGCCAGATAAGACCACAACCATGGCCCCAAACAGCCTCTGGTTGCCCAGACAGCCCCATGGCATTCAGTGTGAGCACAGGATGATTCCAACCCTTGACACAGAAAAAAGTGAAGTAATCTGATGTTGTAAAAGAGCTAAGCTGCTAAAACTGAGGCAGGGCATCAGAAAAAGTGTAAGCAAAACCACTGATGGACAAAAGAATGAAAGCTGAAAGTTCTTTAAAAGGATGTTTTAAAGAGACAATCCAAAAAACATGAAGAGAACAATACTGATGAAAAATCTGTCCTGCATCTGTGCTTCAAAAAGGACCGCAAATATAAATATATAAATGAACACAGAAAGCCAGATAATAGATAACAGACACACCAGGAACTCTGAAGCACAGAAAAATGAGAAAAGAAAGACATCAAGAAAAAGCCATGGATGGTAGAATTCAGTTTTCATCTTTTAAATGAGGAAATAAAATGCTACTTTATAATGGACCTTTATTTCCATCCAGGACAAAGGAAATCCTACAATGACACAATCCAACAAGTAGGCAGAGAAAGTACGTTTTTTGGCAAACTTGGCAAAAAGGTAGAATTATACAATGAATTTTCTGCTTATTTCTTTCTAAAAACCAAAAAAACCAAAAAAAAAAACCCCAAACCCTTGAAAATCTACTGCCAGTGGGGTGGAGACTATTGAGAAAAGAAGGCATTTCTAAATTGGTTCTCCAGAGACTGTATTTAGTTAAATACCACATAATAAAATAAATGGAAAATCACTGCTGTCATATAGAGAAATGAAGATCAATTCAACAGGATCACAAATAAAGATGAGGCATATGAGTCACTGAGTGATCCAAGGTACCCCGAGTAAGATGGAATTATTCAAACCAAGCAGGTTTAATGCAGACAAATGCATTAATGTATTAATGGGAACAAGAAATGCAGCCACATGCAGGATTGTATTCTGGGCAGTAATTTTTTGGCTTGATCTGACAAAATTCAACAGGAGTTCCCTGAATGTTGCAGAGGACCACTGGGGTTTTGGACATGAGCACAGGAGCATAGCAAGGTAAACTAGTGCTGACACCCACCCAGAATGCCTCACCCAGCTCTGAAGTCCACTGTTTTAAAAGAGTTTGAACTGAAAAATGAGCGAGCATCAGGAACAACAAACATTTAAGGGTCTTCCTGTAAGTCTTTGACATGGGTATTTTAAAGACTCCATTCACTACAAAGAATTGAAGACTGAAAAATTACTTAATTACAGTACCTGCCTGAGAAGAATATCCATCAACTAAAAAGCTCTAATTTAAGAGAAAAAGGTTGGAGTTCAGAACTGAAATGCAACACATTAGCATGCAAAACTTTTAAGAATGATGGTGACTAAGCAGCAAAACTATGACAGGTGGGTTCTCCTGTTGATGTGTCAGGCAGTCACATCTGAGTCTTATCCCAGAAGAGGTTCTCTAACCAAGCAGCTGTCACCCAGTTACACTGTACAGAAATCTGTAAGAAGTGTGATAACCCTTCTAACAGAAAAGATCATCTCTACTGGCTTGGAAGTATTCAAGTCAGGCCAGATGGGGTCCTGGGCAACCTGATCTAGTGTGTGGCATCCCTGCCCATGGCAGGGGCATTGGAACTAGATGCCCCTCTAGTTCTCTTCCAACCCAAACCATTCCATGATCTCTACTGAGGCTTTAAAGTCCGAAATTCTGTTACTCAGTGGATGGAGAAGGAACCTGTTAGAGAAGTAAACAGCATTGGAAAAGGTGCCTGGAGCACACACTGAGGGAGAACCAGAGGTGACTTCTTCTGGCCAGCTGCACAGAAGGGTGGTCTGCTGCCAAGCACAATGGAAGCTCTTTTGGGGAGGTGCTGGTGGGATCTTACATTGAGGCAGCTACAGCAGCAAAGCATTACATGCCAAGGAGGGCTGTTGCTGGTCCAGCACTGTGCCCCAGCAGGGCAAGAGGAGGAAAGTAACAGACAACTGCAACCAGAAAGAGGCCGCAGGATGGACAGACAGTGTTTGAAATACCTGGAGCATTCATCTCTCCTGTTCTGCCATGAGACACAGGTGCTGATGATGAGGGCATCCTGCCCTGCACCTCTCACAGCTACTTCCATGCCCCTGAGCCTGCCACAGTGGGGAAAAATCCTATAACTCTGAAGAGCATAGGCTTTCACTTGGCATCACAGTCTGTCCCTTCAACTCTTGCAAAAGCTGGAGAAGCCAGCATTGCTCCAGCCTCCTAAGGCTTTGTCGACCATTTTCCATCCCACTCTGTTCCTGGCCTCCTCCTGGCTTCCCTGCTGCCCTTTGGACGCCTTGGCTCTGCAAAGCCTCTCCCTTTCCTCACCCTGGGGACACAGCTGAGCAAAGTCCCACCCTTACAGGGTGGCCTGAGAGTGCAGAAATGCAGCCACCAGAGCCTGCTTAATCAAGTATCTCCAGAGGACAGATTTTGTGCTAAGGCAAAGGTAGTCGCTGCTTCCAGCTTTGCCATCACTGGCTATTGCATAGTTTTCCTCTCCATTTCAATCCCACTTCACGGAGAATTCACAAACACAGCTACATGAGACAGACGCTGGCAGAAAGGGCACAGGAACCAACAGGTCTTCAGACATGTGGAGGCCTGTCCATCAAGGCCTCCTTCTGGCCCTCTGCCCAGACCCCAGCACCTTGCTGCCACTTCCCCTCTCCTCCCCACCAATATTCTTGCAACAATAAGCCAAGCTGCACAAATCTGTCTGCAGCTGACTCTGACACAGCCACAGCATCAACGGAATGATTTCACCCATGCTAAGACAGCCTAAGCCTTCCACTGTGGTAATTCTCCAGCTCCAGGGTGCTATTTGATGCGACTGGAGATCTGGGGATGGCCTGGGGACCCAGGACACAGGGCATGCAACTGTTGTAGCACAGGCAAGGGACCACTGCAGTACCAAGGGCTGACGGTGCAAGAGACTCCCATTGGTGACAGCCCCCCAGCACGAAGGTGCCTGAGTATCCTACCCAGGTGAATTAAGCAACTCTGAGTACTTGCTCTCTGCATATGTCTGAGTGCTTCAACAGCTTCCTCTATTTCCTGCTTTGTGCTGCCTGTAAACAGCTGCCATACTCATGCTCAGGGTCAGGAATTGGTTCCTACACACAGAACCTATTAATGATGGGCTATAAAGCAGCAGTGGGAATAACCTCAGCATCTCACCCTCTCCCTCATGAGGAACCTCCTCAGGGCCCTGAGACAGCAGACAAACCAGGGCCACAAGTTTTAGGGTGTACCTAAAACATGCAGGAGCAACAGAAAGGACAGCCTTGACTCTGTGCCACCTGTGCTTCCCTCCCACTTGTGACTCCCCAAAATCCCCTTGCAGAGGCTGCACGGAGGGGTGACAACCATGATGCTGTTTCAGTAAGTCCCAGGGAGGAGCCTTCCTGTGGGAGCCTGTCTGTGCTGGCCACCCACGTGTACCAGACTCCCAGTGCTGCCCTGGTGCCAGGGCAGGGTGAAGGCACACCCAAGGGAATTGCCCACTATTTCCCTGTGTACCTTGGTTTTTCTTCCTGGTCTGCACAAACTCCGAGTGCCGCAGGACACTGGGAGCCGTCCGTCTGTAGAAGCTGTTTCGCTGCAGCACAGAGCCCACCCTGTTTGCTTCCTCGGCCTCCTGCTCCCAGACCTGGCTCCAGTCCGGCCGGCCTGTGCGTACCCTCGAGCGCTCTGCTCCACTGCTGCTCTTGGCTGGCATCTCAGGCCCTGGGGCTTCTTCCAGCCCCCCACAGCCATCAGAGTCAACGACGCATGTCTCAAACTGTGTGTGGCAGGTAGCTGACCCCAGGTTCACACTACCATCTCCCGAGGACCTGACCGCAAATGCAGGAACTTCACAACCTCTGTCTGGACTGCTGTGGTCCGTGACATGGCCTTTGGGCCTCCTGTGCCGTTCAATGTCTTCTTCGTCTACTTGGTCCCTGATACCTACATGTGGCCTTTCCTGCTCTCTGTATGCCCTAGGGCCTCCATCA
Organism: Promerops cafer; assembly: GCA_013398275.1. Taxonomy (NCBI): domain Eukaryota; kingdom Metazoa; phylum Chordata; class Aves; order Passeriformes; family Nectariniidae; genus Promerops; species Promerops cafer. The sequence goes on from VZSE01011912.1 coordinate 296,347, forward strand.
TCTCTATACCACTTTTCCCCTTCCCTATATACTTGATTGCCTCTATCCTCTCTATACTGCCTTCCCCTCTCCCTATACTCCCCAGAGTCCCTATCTTGTCTGTGCCACAGTTCCTTTTTCCTATAATGTCTTCTATCCTCACTGTAGTCCCTAGGATCTCTGTATTCCTGACACCACCTTCCCCCCTCCCTACAGTCTCCAAGGCCTCTATCCTCTCCATACTGTCTTCCTCTCTCCCTATACCTCCCAGGTACTCTGTCCTCTCTTTTCCACCCTCCTCTTATCTCAGAACTGCAGTTTCTGTATTGAACACCCTCCCTCTCATATACCCTGTAGTTTCTGTCCCCTATATCCTGTCTTTTGCCTTCCCAAACATTGTCAGCTCTCCTGCAGTCCATGTACTGCATCTCTCCCCTCCAAAAACCTCCACAGTCTCCATTCCTGCTCTGTTGATCCACAGAGATGTCCTCCTGTCTCCTGGAACTGTCCCAGCCACAGTCTGCTCCTCGGCTGCCTGGGTACGGCCTCCTTGTTGCCCTGGGTCTGTTGCTGCAGCCAGCCACGTCCTCTCTCCGTACAGCACAACAGTCCTCATATTCCCAGCTGAGGAGCCGCGGTTCCTGTCTCGGATCCTCCATGCAGTGTTTCCTCTAAGGACAGGTGCACATAGTCCTGTGGGGTGTGGTGCAGGGGCCGACTCCCCTCGCTCTCTACTCCCTGAGCCCAACCCCAGGCTGACGCCGCTTCTCCACTGTGCTCCAGCACTCCCGTCCCAAGTGAAACGCAGGTGCTGCTTCCTGAAACCAGCCAGCAAAGGCACAGGCCCAATCGCTGGCAGCCCTGGCCTCCTCCACCTGCTGCCCAAAGTAATCAGTAACCAGCCCCGAGCGAGGAGGGGAGCCAGGCTGGGCAGGCTTTCACTGCCCAAACCGGCTCCACGGCTTTGCCAAAACCTCTCCGCAGGCAGCTCTGAGGCAGGGAAGAGGAGGGCACTGGAGCATGCAGAGGCCCTGCCCCGAGACCAATGTCCTCAGGGAAGGGAAACAGAGCATGTGTGAGACCGCAGGAAGCCACAAAGCAGAGGTGGGATACCAGATCTTCTTTCCACCCCTGATGGAATGGAGGAAACAATGTGGTCTAGAAGAGACTGGACTCTGCTCCACACCTTGCTGGGGCAAACTGAGGCCTTCGGGCTGCCCCTGGCTCAACCCTGATGCTGAGCCCATCCTCTTCCCAGCCCTCACCCACAGTCACACGAAGATCAGGAGAGGAGCTGCAAGCGGACCAGTGCCTACACAGTGCCATGCAGTCACAGCTGCATGGTTCCCTGCTCCAGGGGGAACAGCTGGTCCACCTGCTGACAGGAACAGGCTTGAAGGGATTACTTGGGTTATTTTGTGTGTGCCAACACACAAAATAAGTTTCCAGAAGGCTATAGAAATACGCACTCCAGTAATGCTTTTCACTGCAGGGCACAACACAGTCCCCATTTTCCATGCCAAGCACAGAGCTCCTATAAGAAACCGAGAGACAGCCACAACATGCCCTTGACAGAGAGCATAAGAGTCTGTAGATGTCATCCATGTCCCAGGTTCTTGCAACACTTCTCAGGAACGCAGAATCCATGCTCTCAGCTGGTAGAAGACAAAAATAAAACCAATGGACTCTCCTACTCCAACTGCAGGATGGCAAGCACTAATCCTGCCCCAGCCTGGTGATCAGTGAAACCCCAGTGTACTCACAAGACACACCAAAACAGCAACCTGATGATTTTAAACATTTACTGTAGAAAACCACATATTTTCTACTCTTCCTTTGGTTTCCCAAAAGATACACTGAGGGCCTGGACTCCCCACTATGAACTATTTCCTGTATAAGACTATGCCTGCCCTGCTTTGGTTGCTGGTCAAAGCTTAGTGAGAGCTTTCCTGCCTCCAGTGTCTCTATGTTCCTAACAGTGGTAAGGCAGAGGTCATGCCTCAGGCATGGCACAAACATGTTTTGCTGAGCTGATGCAACACCAAATTACTGTTCTGCCTGCCGCTCTAGAGCTGGGCTAGCAAGACATGCTCTCTGGCCACACTCAGATGTGTCAGAAGGGACACGACAGAGCTTGGGTAGGACACACCTTTATCACAGGGCTAGAGGGGTCTCTTGAACGGGAGAAAAATCCCCTAGGACTACTGAAAGGATACTAGCTTGAGGATGCCTCAGGATAATGCATTAGTTCCTGCCTAAAACTTCTAGTTCCAGGAACCAGCAGGTTCCACAGGATCAGTCCTCTGCCAGGAAGCACTGGGACAGTAGGAGACATTTCTCAGCAAGATCCATCCCATCAGAAAATTTCCCTTGAGATTCAGCCTAGATTTTCCTCTTCCTACCTTCAAGTTATTTCATCTAGCTTCAAATCCTCTAGGCTTCCTTCCAAGTATCCCTTTTGCACACCACTGACATGGAGGCTGTTTGTCACCCCGTTTTCCTGGTGCGCCCGTATCAGCCTTCATTCCCATGTGCTCTGCCTCAGACATGATCGTGCAGCAAAGTGCCTGGGCTCCCAAGTGCTGATTAAGCAGTGGGAGGATGGAGGCAATGAAGTCAGAGTGAGTAACTCCCAGACAGGAGTTGGCATTTCACTCCATCTCCTGCATGCAGTGCCCACATTTCCTGTACATCGTGGGTTTCAGTAACAGAACTGCAGTGTCAGAGCTCCTGGGAGAAGCTTGGGAAGGGACTGTGGGAGAAGATGTATGCATCTCATCTTTCCATTTGTCTACTGTAATACCAAGTGTAACATAATTAACAGCACTGATCTTTACATGGCATCTTCAGGTTTCAGAGACCAAGTGTGCTGATATAATCATGGGAAATTCCTCTTTCCTGAGTAGTTTTTTTCTGAGGTGCAAGAACAAAAGTCACATTTTCAGCTACAGATATGCCACAATTGTAACCTCTCTGCTGCTGTTACCAACAGAATAGTCCTGTATTCTTGTCTTGGACTTCATGGATGGCAGGAGCACAGGGGCAGGCTTTACTTTTTGCCCAATAATCCATCCCACTCCCAGGTCAGGTTCAGTCCCCTTCTGTGCATCCCTTCTCAAATGAGTAACAAATCCCCACAGGTCTCAATCAGCACCAGAGCAGAAACCACAGGAAACCCAGTGCCCTCACAGGTCGAGGGCAGTCACAGCACAGATGTCAACTCAAATCTCAACTGCAGGACCACCAGCAAAGCCACCCTGAAGTTGCTGCTCACTCCCCTACAGGTAAGAGGGGAGGCAGGGAGGTTGGAACTGCAGCAGCAGTGGTTTTGCTTTCCATCATGGACATACTGGGAGTGGATGAGATGAAGGCTCTGGATGTATGGTGGGGCTGGAAGAGATGGGAGAGTTGGAAGGAAAACGGGGTGGGGAAGACCAGGGCAAAGGGATACCCACAGAAACACACTGTGATTCTCCAAGGCAAAATCATGACGATTTGTACTGCAACAGTGCTTACAAAATGATCAAAATCAAGAATTAAAGGGTATAAAAGACTGCCTTCAACAGTGTCTGTAAAACAGCAGAGGCACCTGTGCTCCTGAAGCATTCCCCCTCCCATGCTGTTGCAGACTCACCTCTCAACTCCTGCAGCTCCATGCTGAGGCTCTCAATGTTGGAGTCACAGAAATCAAGGTTTTCCATGGTCTCTGCTCTCACCAGCTCATCCTGCTGCTCCTCCAGCATCAGGCTTAGCTCGGCACGGGTCTTGCTGTACGCCTCCAGATCTCGCTCCACCTCTCCAATTCTAGTGAGCAGGATTGAGCTGGAGGAGGCTGATCCTGCCTGTGTCAAGTCCTCACGTCCCTCCTCCACCCGCTGCTCTGGGGTACTGGGCTGAAGCTGTGCAGGGGCCACATTTTTCCGCTGGCTGCTGGATGGAGGCCGGGGCGCAGGCCGGGAGGGCTTGACTGAGAAGGACAGAGACCTTCCTTTGGGCACCTGGCCACCCTGCACGTGCACAGCAGTTGTCACAAGGCTGCTGGGCCGAGGAGGGGGTGGCCTCAGGGCCCTTCTCCTCTCTGCCTGCCTGGAGTGGGACACAGATTCAGGAGACCCACGGACAATGTCCTTCTCAGAGCTGTAGTCCAAGATAGAGAAGTGACGGGAAACCTTGTCCTGCTCCGCACCAGTACTTGACAGACTCTTCTCAAACTGGGCCAACTGCTCTGTCAGTTTGGAGTCCAGGTCTGTGCAGCTGTCCCCCTGCACTGCAAGAGGGCAGCACTCCCCGCAGCTCCCAGTCCGTGTGTCTAGGCTCAGCTGGGCAGTTCCTAAGCTGGAACAGGGCTTGGACTTCTGCAGTTTACTGTCCATCCAATTGTCTATGTCCTGGGTCCTGCTCTGGCTCTCCTGGGGCTGGGATGCTGCCCAGCTATTAGGAGATGAAATCGCTTGGCTCCTGCAAGGATTTTGGGGGAAGTGGGGAGCCTGCAAGGGCACAGTGGGGCTGTCTCCATCATGCTTAGGGAGGGAGTAAGTTTCAGAGTTTCCCAGGGTGGCTGAAATAGTCCCCCCAGGCTCCAGCTCACCTGCTTGGCCAGGCCTGTTGCCCTGTGGGGGAGGCAGCTGAGCAGAGGGGAGAACGCCATTGACTGTCTTCGTGTGGTTAGAGGGGACCGAGCCCACCGTGCCTTCGGGATGTGGCTCTTGGTGTCCTGTGCTGGGAAAGGCCTGGTACTGTCTCAAGTCAGTGCCAAGAGGACCCTCTGACCTCCCTGCCTTGTGAGACAAAATGGTGGCAGGCTCAGGGTATGCAGCCAAGCCATCCTCCTTTTCCCTGCTATCTTGCCCTGGCAAAGGAGGAGTTTCAGAGTAAGTGCTTTCTGGATCTTGATGGATGTTCAATCCACAGCTGTCTTCACCTTGCAAATCCCCAGCACTCACCTTTTCCCTGCAAGCCTCGGAGGCTTCCAGCCTCACAAATCTGTGTGGAAAGATGCCACGTCTTCCTCTCAGCTCCCCCTCCAGCCAGCCATCCTCCAGAATGCCTACAATCCGAATCCTGTCACCCACATCAAAATCCAGCTCCTTGGACTCCAGGGCTTGGAACTGATAGAGGGCAACACCATAAGTACTCCCTGGCTCCTTGTCATCTTTGTGGGGCACCTCTACTGTCCCATTGGTGTCACAAGTCCCTGTGGGATCTGGATCCACTGAGGCTCCTGGTGTTCGCAGAGGAGTAAGCAGTTCCACAAAACCCTCTGGGAAGATGCCCCTGCAGCCTCTGAGCTCACCCTCAAACCAGCCAGGCTCTGGGACACCAACAATGTTGATCACATCCCCTTCCCTGAAGTCCAGTTCCTCCTCCAGCTGAGCAGACAAGTCCATCAGGGCCCGAGCTTGGCCCAATGAGTAGGCAGGCACCTCCAGGAGAGTGCTCTGGGACAGCTGACGTCTCTGAACTGAAAGGCACAGCTCCCTCACACATGACGAAGGGAAAAAGCCCTTGGAACCCCAGCTGCTTCGGCCCTGGAGCCAGCTGGAGGCCAGGGACCCCCCCAGGATCACCAAGTCTCCTGCAGAGAATGAGACACACCAGTTCAAAACTGCTCTCATTATTGCTTGCCACCTCTTATTCCTGCCTCCCTGTGTTCCCTCCTGGCTGTGGGTGAGGACTGGCACTCTCTCAGAGCACAGTGCATGCTGGGGATGCCCACAAGCACAGGATGGGATTAAGGCATGAAGTATCAGCAGCCTCTTGTACATCTAAGATACACAGTTTGGCTGCAAAGCCGTGCAGGTGCATCAAAGCTTTCATTCTCCCCCAAATGCAAGTCTAAGACTTGAAGATTAGAGGTCGGTTAAAAGGCAGTTGTAAATTTACTATGATCAGGTGATGCCAATTTTTGGAGTTTCATGAGTAATGACAGATCATGAGAAACTTTCATCAAAGTGGCAGAAGCCCAGAGGACCATGGTGGATTTGACATGACCCAAGTCATGAGGAATTAGGAGATTCACCTCTTTCTTCTGTCACTCTAGGCAGGATGCTGTGACTAGGTTCATCCATCCGGAAGGACAGGTGAGGCTTTTGAGGTGCAAAGCAAAGGAAGGGAATGGAGATTACCTCTCTGCAATGACAAGCTCCCTGGCTCTTGAGATGTGAAGTCATTGGTACAAACAAACAGTTTTTCTCCCTGCTTCAAAGGGGGAATATCCACAGGTTCAACAAAGCTGCTAGGAAACTGCCCTAAAAGGAGAAGGAGTTGTCAGCAATGAGGCTTTCCTGTGACCCACCACCATCTCCACCCTCCTTCCCGATTTTGGGATCTATTCACCTCTTGCTAAGGGAAAATACCCAGTTACCCTGGGTGCCTCAATAGCCTGGTGGAAGAAGAATGAGTTTGGGAGCCAGGAATTCCTGGGGTTTTAAGTACTCAAGAGCTATCAGAGAACAGAAAGCTTTGAGCCCTTGGCTCACTCCAGGCAACCACAGGCTGTGTGCATTACTGGGACTGTGCCATCAGCATGGAGCTTCCAGGAACAGACATACTGGGTTTTCTCTGCCCTTACTGCTTCCTCCCCAGCTCAGACCCATGGTGAGGACTAAGAGATCCAGTAGTGCTGGATCACGAGAGCAGTGTCTTCTGACTGAGCATATCCACCTGGTGCTCCTTCTGCCATAGGGCTTGGCCCCTGTGCAGTCTCAGCACAGAATTCAGGCTGCCACACTCAGGATGGCCACACCTGTGAGTCACAGGCTCTGCCACAGCTTCAGCACTGCTGGGACTCCAGGGACCTTCCCCGCTGTCATTCTGTGTATCTGTTTCACCATGGCACATTTATTGGCCACCACATGATACCCATCAGATACTAATTTCAGTCCTGAGAGCACACGACATGGCAGAGCCCACTGCAAAGGCCACTAAAAATGTCTTTCTTATATAATTTGAGGCAAGGGGATGTGATGAAGTATGGGCTAGTACCACATCCAGCATTGCCTCTGGGTGACCAAATATTTTCTAATAAAATCTGGAAACACCATATCCCAGAGCTTTGCACTGTGTTTAGGCAATTTGACATTTGCTATTCTCTGCTGCTTCCTTCACAGTTTTACCCAACTCTCTTTTTCCTTAGTTTCCTGCTCTGTACATGGAAACAACATAATGCTGTAAGAAAGGAATTACTGTACATGGAGTTACAGTAATTATTCCACAGAGTAATGAGCACTAGGCTGCAACACCTCCACAGCTTCTATTCTAAAGTGCTTTTTCAAATCCCTATAACTTTAACTTAGAAAGCTGGGCAGAAAACTACAACAGCTGTTCCAAGGGAAAGCAGGAATGCAAATGGGTTTTGAGTTAAAGGTCATTAAAAACATTCAGTTTGATTTCAGCATGTTTCTTTATCTTTGAGCTACGACACACATCTGTTTGTTATTCCTTAATAGCTTCATCTTCTGTAGAACAACCTCACCAGTTATGCTGAGAGACAAAACTCTGTTGAAAACTGCACACATAATCCTTGCCCAGTGACTTCAGTAGCAGCAACAGGATCAGGCACATGCTTATTCAATGCCACTTATCAGTCACACAGAGCACAGGAGGGAAGCGCTCCTGTCCACTTTTGTTTCAGACAGTAGACAGCTTGTGGCTGTTAGGAGAGACCAGACTGCTGCTACAATAGCAGCCCCATCTCTACAGCCAGGGATGAAATCAGTCCCACCTTCATGCTGAAGACAGAGGCAGGCTTATGCTTTGAAGTGGCCTGGCTTTCATCCCCCCAAGAGCTCACACATCTTCTTAACATCAGGATTAAGATGAGAAAGAGCTGCCTAAACAGAGACTGAGACTCTTAGCGTTTCACTAAGAGCATTCTGCTGCTTCAGAGGTTTCTCACACCCCCCTAAAAGTTTAAGAGACTTGCACACCATTTCAGGCATCTAGATATTGATGGCAATTTCTGCAGGAAGATGCTTTAAAGCAGAAAGGAGGAAGTGGGGCCGAGTCAGAGGGCTTGGGGGGGGACACATGGTCACTGTTGTTTTGTCTCCACTGACAAGGTCACTTGGACTGGTTTCCAGAGTGGATGCATTTCCAGTCTCAGTGCATCTGTTTCCTTTCTCCCCTTCCACTGCCACAGCAGGTCAGCACATAAACTAGCCAGGAAATGGGCAGTCTCTCCACAGAGACTGGAACAACCAGTATTGTGAAGCTCCTATCTCGAGAACTGACTCTCCACTAACCTCTCTCAAAAAACAACACACAAGCTGTCTGAACAGTTAACACTAAGCTGGCAGGAGACCAGTGGCGACTTGCACTCTCAGTCCCAATCAAAGTCCCATGAAAGATTCAGTAAATCAAATCAGGTCCTTCCCCACCAAGGGAAGATGTGCTCATGGAACGGACATTTAGCTGGCACTTGTATGGACCCAGGTGCAGGCATTTCCAGCTCTTACCTGTGACACCTTCCTTCTTGCCAAGGAGCCAGAACTCGTCCACCACAGCCAACACCTCGATGACATCTCCCACGAAGAGGGGCAGCTCTTCAGAGACGCTGGGACAGAAATCAAAGACTGCCCGCACCACAGAGCCAGCCTCCATTGTGCAGGGTCTGAAAGCAGGTCAGTGCCTAAGGCTGAGACAGGGAGAAGTTTGTCAGCACCCAGAAACACCTGAAATTATCACACATAAGCCCAGGAAGTAAAATCCTTCCTGAGCACAGAGGCAGATGTGGGGAGATCCTGTCCTGAGCTCCCTGCCAACCCCTTACCATGTGCCGCGGGTGCCAAGGGACTGCAGCAATGCAGCCCCCATGGTCTAACCTGCCTTGTCCCACCCCTCTGGCTATCTCTGTAGGATCATGTGTTTGTGTTGCAAGAGGGGGGACAAGCAGCAAGAAATTTGGAAGTGAATTCCCGTCAGGAAGGAAGCAAGAGGAGGGGAGGAAGCTCAGCGTTTCCCTGACATGTGGGGCAGGGCTCAGCCTGACAGGGCCTGGTGGGCAGCCAGCACCACCCACCTGCACATCCCACCACACATTCTCTGGCAGGATGGGCACAGGAATCCCGCTCCCCATGGCACCACTCAGGGCCACAGGAACTGCATGCTGAACCAGCACCACAGTTCTGGCCCAGCAAGAGAAGAGGCACAAAGTCCACTCAGGCAAACGCATGCCACCATCCTCATTCTCACACCTGACTGGAAATCTCCTTTCTGCCTTCTAGGTACCTGGCTCAGATGTCTCCTGGGTGGCCTCACTATGGTTCTTGGAAGAAGTCAGACTTAGATGAGAGTGCACACCCTATCCAAGGCTCTGGGAGCCAAGGCTGAAATTCTACCTGGCAGGAGACTTGAAAGCAGGCAAAGACCTCCTCGTCAAGGGCTATGTCCTGGATTCTCCCTTACTCTGGAAGTGGCTGTTGAGGACACTCTTCTGTATAATTTCTGTTTTTCAGCCTCACTGTCAAGGAAATACAGTGCACCAAGGCAGCAGCAGTCCCGCAGCTTAAGCCGCTCCTTTGCCTCCTCCCAGATTCCTCAGGATGGGAAGAGAAAGTTTCATCCATCCAAAGCAAGCAGAAACTTCAGGATTATTCCTCACCTTCACCTCAAACCAGTGAGAGTTTGCTTTCACTTCCTGACCCACTGCAATTACAGGCACAGGACAGCACTGCCGACACCTCTCCGCGGTGCTTTCAGAGCCCTGCCCTCTGCGACGCTGGGACATCGGTGTCCTCCCCACCAGCCCCCTCGGCACAGGCGGCTTTCCTCCCACATCACAAGCAGAGCCCCTGCTCTGTCCGTTTGGACACAACTTCCCCACCATGGGACCCGTTCTCCTCCCTTCCCAGAGCGGCTCCAAGGGCACAGTGAGCAGTCCTGCTCCAAGCGCTGCCCAGCCGGTGACACCCGTCCCATCCCAGCACAGCTTGTCAAAGCCCCTGCCCAGCTAAGTGCAGAAGGAGCGCAGTGACAACACAACAAAACACAAACACATGGCCCCAACAAGGGCACCCTTTCTCAGTACAGCCACACACAGCCCACCTGAGCCCTGGAGAGTCAGGAAGAAGGGCAGCTAACACAGGGAGGAGAAATATGTCCCTGCTAACGAGGTGCAGCCAACTTCCAGTGAGAGTGCCAGTGGGGGATCCAGCCAGGAAAAGGCTCTCTGCTGACGGGACCATTCTGTTTATCCAGTCCGACTCACCTCCTGGGAACAAAGCGGGTTTGTACTCAGCAGGAACAGCTTCCTAATCACGTCTCTTCCCGCCCCCAGCCAGTCCTCTGCTGCAGCCAGCACGCTGTGGCCCTGGCCACCCTCACCTCTGCCATCCTGTCTGTCTATCACTCCTCTTGCTCTGCACTGCCTTCCCCATGGCACGTGGGCTCCTTAGGACACAGGCTGTCCCTTTGTCACCAGCTTTGTGCTGGCTGTACAAACAAAGAGCCCAATATCCAGCAGCAGACAGCACTCTGCCACCAAAGAGATGAATGGACTGGAGTGAATCAGGAGCACAAAGAGCCGCGTTCAGGATAGCAGAAACCTACTGAGGCAGAAGAAGTAACAGTATTAAAAACATGACCATGTGGACCAAGGAAAAAGAGGGAAGAGCCATCAACTGGCTTGAAAATGCTAAAGACAAGTAAGGATCCTTGTGCTGTTAGAGGTGGGGTGGCTGGGGCATGCTGCTGCATGTTTTCATGGGAACAGGAGCAGCAGCAACAGGCACAGCAGCAGCAGCCCCTTGCAGGCACCCAGGCTGCCCTCCACCCCCCAGACAGGCTGCCAGCTGAGCTCAAGCTCCTAGGAATCCTTGCCATACTCTGAATATTCAGACTTCACAGCAGCACTGGACAAAGAGGGAAAAACATATTGCAGGCATAATTGCTGCCTTGCGGTAGTTTCTCCAGGAGCACATGATGGTAGAGTGAGATTTCCTGTATGTCTTCTGTCAAAGGTGTAAGAATGGGCAGAGGTATGCAAGGATTACCGTATGTGGTGCTGCAGATCCAAACCCTGGCTTTGCTACAGTGTCTGGGGCTGAGAATACAGCCCTGCCACTGATCCCGCCCATGAGAACAGGAGTGTCACTTCCTTTAACACACCTGCAGCTCTGGGGACTCATCATTAAAATGTGCAAGATTTTCCAATGAGACTAAGATAGAGAGGGACAGGCAGGACTGCAATAGTTCCAGTATGTATATATTAATTACAGTTATAATAAACCACTATCCTCTTCATGTCCAAAGCATTCCCTGAGAGGCAGCTCGTAAGAAAGCGTTAAGCAACTTCTGAAACTGCCAAAAAAAGAATCCCAACAGGCTCATGTTCCCTCAGCAGTATGAAGAAAAAAGCAAGATCACTCCCTGACTCTACCGTAGTATAGACAGCATGCCCCTGTATTTGCAAGTAGTGAATCAGTCTTGCAGAGTTTGATTGCTCCATTACATGAATTGAACACAAAATACTGCGTTTTCCAGGACTTTGGCCTTGTCTTACTCCCTGCAGTGCTGCCTGCCAACATTTTCTACAAACCCCCACCTACAGAAGGAAGCCTCCCAGCATATTCCAGACTGGAAACTTACTGAATCCAACTCTTCAGGCTTAATAGTGGACCCGAGCTTCTTCCAGATCCACCCTAGATCTGGTGAAAACAAACATTCAGCAACAGCTCACGCAGAGGCTCCAGGAGGAAAAGCAGATTGCAGGGAGAGCAGGGCTCCGCCTGTGATCCCCTGTGAGTCACGGCTCCCGACAGCTGGCCAAGCACCTCTCACCTCAAGGAAGGGTGATCCTTGCCTGCCAGAGGGAAGGAGGGAGAGCTCTGCCACAACTGAGCAAACTCTGGGATTTCTGCTGGCGGAGGTCAGGACTGCAGATCGCAGGACTCCTGCCCCCGCCCAGCAGCAGACCCACATCCAAAGAGAGCCTCACTGTGCAAGTATGAAGCTGAGGCACAGCAGGAACTCGCCCTGCTGAGAACACACAGGCTCTGTCTCACGGCCTGATCCTGCACAAACCAGGTAACGTGTTCCTGGCGCCCGACCACAGCCTGCCTGGTGCCAAGCTCTGGGCCTGACACAACAGCATTGTGCAGCAAGGCAGAGAGTGGATTCCCAGGGCATTAATCACTGCCCCCAGTCTGCATGAGTGCATGCTCAGCACACTAACATTACCTTCATGGAACACTGCTTATCCTATTAGCTCTGGAGCGTGTCTGGTCCAGCATGGGCTGATAGAAGGAGGGACCAGAATAAAATGATAGCTATTAACTCTGTTATAATATTGTTTTGAGATCTTCAGCACGGACTGGGTCAAGTCACAGCAGCCAAGAAAAGACATTTACACATTGACAACTTCTTCTATCCTTCCTCTTTTTGCAGCTGAAATTGCACAGGGTAAGAAATCCCAAATAACAGACTCACCAGCATCAAATGTAATTGTCAGGCACTTGCTAGAAGTACCATCACTTAGATGGAGGCAGGAGGACTAAAGATGCTGAAGCAAGGATTTTAAGCACTTAAGAGATAAGGCAGCAATGTGAAGAGGCCATTTAGGCTAATCACAAGAAGTATTAACAGCCCCAGTATAAAGCGAGACCCAAAGGGTTTGTGGGCAGCTAATCCACTCCTATCCCAAAGTACTGCTCAGACCATGAGATAAGAAACAGTTATGGATGGATGCCCCAAATTAAGCAGCAAGGGAACCAAACTTAACAGGTGCTATTGCCACTTGTTTCTCCACTAAATAATACATTCCAGCTTCTCACTAAAGAAGCAGCACTGTTAGAACTGACTATGGATGGTATGACTGCACTGTAACTGAAAAACTAACATTTCACCAAACAGGCCAAAATATGCCATGTGGGCTTCCACAGGCACGCAGGATTTGCTCAAGAGGGACAAGTGGATTCTTGTCCAGTGGATGTCTCAATCTCTATAAAAACCTTAGAACCTGCATGAGCAGTAGACCAGGAATGGTCATACTCCCAGAACTGTACAAAAGGCAAGCTTGTCACAAAATGATTAGAGAAATTAGTATTAAAAATATTAAACAAATGCTGTCAGTGATCTTTTTAAAAATTGAAAAACACCTTGCATTTCACCTAGGTCTTTTCATACCTCCTTCCACTCATTATAGATCAATGTCTGTTCACTGAAAACACAATCCACCCCTAGTGACAGAGATACCCCTCAGTTCAGTGCTGCTGGGACTGGCTTTGGCAAGAGATCTGCTGCAGCTCTTGCTGTGCTGTAGGCTGCAGGATGAGTACCAAGCACACAGTGTGAGGAACCAGCAGTTATGCTTGGCTTCTGACACCATTGTGTCAAGACCAGAAGCTTACTAACTACACACTAAGACCCTTCTACCTTTTTCCTCTGTTCCTCCCTGTGTTCTCCAAATCTGGACAGCCCTCCTTCTCTCCTCCATACCCCAATGCATCTGCACAGCCTCCACAGTCCTCATTCACGCTTCTAGGATAGGACATTACCTGCACACCAGCACGCCCTGACTGCTCCCACTGGCCTTCAGAGCTGTGGCCACCCACACTCGCTCTCCCTACTCAGAGCAGAACATGTTGCTCTGTAAAGCTCCCCGAGGTCCCTGCTTGCCTGCACATTCCTGGGTGGAATAAACAATACCCCGTTGAGCCAGGCTGCCTGGGCCCCAGCTGGAGATGGTGCCAATGCAGGGACTGCGGCTCTAGCAAATGCAGAGCTGATCCTATGAATCCCGACAGAATGGACAACGCAGCAAGCAGGGCAAACCCCCAACTAATGGTGCTGAGGAGAGGAGCCTTCTCCCACCAGGGAAATGCTGATCACTGCAGCTTCTTGTTAGGACATGCTGCTTGTCTCAGCAGATCCCAAAGAGTCCCCCAGCTGAGCTTCACACAGTGGGAAACACGAGAGCTCTTCGGCACTCCACCTCCTAATGCCACACGGTTCCCAGGAGGAAGAGGAATCTTCTCACTCTAAGAAGAAATAGCTTCTTTTGCTTTGTCTGTGGCCTGCTATATTAAAAATCATTGATATGAATACATTTTTGGTTGGATCACCGCCCCTCAAGAACCAGGACTATCAAGTCCTGGCTGCTTAAGCAAGCTCTGGCCTCCCACCACACCTGTGTGGCACAGGAGCTCTGCAGTGTACCAAACAAGAAATTCAAACCACTACTTCTCTCCAGCTGGGCTCTGGCTGTCAGTGTTCTCACCTGCTGTGTTGCAGGACATGGCTGAGGGCAGGCTGGTGGTGTTTGTGTGGGTTAAGAGTGGCGTGGCAAGGAAGCAAGAGGAGCTCATGCTGAGCCAGAAGGCAAGGAAATGAAAGTCATCTGGAAACTAGAGCACAGCATCAATTTTTAATGCAAAGCAGAACACCTTGCCACAACATGTGAGCAAGATGACTGTCATGGATATTTAATCTCTGGCAGTGGGGTCCCAAGCATGCAAAGGCCAGAACACCAGCTTGGGAGACAAGAGTTTCCCAAATTCTGTAAGCTGTGGCAGCACGCACCTTACAGACTGTGCTACGAAGTCCTGCCTTCTCCCACCCTAAAGTGCATGGCTGTGTCTCTTCCCAGTTTTGCAGACAGGCTAAAACAATACAACTTAGAATAAGGAACAGACAAAACCCCAAGAGCAGAATCAGCATTACTGTGATTCCTGTACCTGTGGCTGGGCTACAGGTAGTAAGTAGCACACGATTACAAAATCAGTCATTACACCTTGAGTACATATCCAAAACAAGTTGAACTGGGGCTACAAGGACATTCCTTAACACTGTAGCACTTGATTTTGCACCCTGAACAATATTCTTCAAGATAACTTTTGGACAGAAGCCCATTATGATGCTTTGGTTGCTGGGTGGGGAGTCCAGAAATCTGGAAATTACTTGAGTTTGACTTGGAAAATCTGTTCTTTGCTCACCACCATTCCTGTTCTGTACTGTTATCTCCAAAGAACCTCAATCCCCAACAGGGACTCTGCTGCTACCTGGACCTCTTTCTTTCAGAGTCCCTAGTTCCTTAGAAGGAAACAATAAATTTTATCTCCCAACAGAAAGGTTCTAAAAATAAGACAAAGTAAAAGCTGTGTCACTCAGAAGTGGGGTTGAGCAATGTGATTAGAAATATACTTTTGCTGGAGGTTGAGGGGAAATTATCAGTTAAGGCACTGAAGTGCTAACAGGCTGTCCCACCTAAGCTTACATCACCACTGTCACAAAGTCCATCTGGAGTCACCCCCTGCAGGGACACCTCAGCTGCACTCAGAACCCCAAGAGGTTACACAGCCACAGCTCCCATGACAGCTGCCTGAGGCAGTGCCCTGTAAAGCTCTAAGAATCACTCCTTTCCTCTGCCCCTACTGCTCAGCTCCTCCCATCCCATTATCAACAGTGCTTTAAAGCTGTTGTATGTTCAAACTAGTTTTTAACATCACTGCTAATTCTAAGCAGAGCAGCTGGAGAGAGAATTGAAACCGTTGGCCCTGACAGAACAGAGGATCTCACGAACAGCCAGCTCAGAGACGTGGGCACTCTCGGCGCTGTGGAGGCCTCACACACAAGCAGGACGCATTTAGACACTGCCCAGCACGACTCACAGCCAGAGTGAGTCAAGATGAGGGGGATGATGCTGACGTCTTGTAGCATGGTACAGAGGCTGTATTTGGCAAAGCATCTGCAAAACTGCAAATTCTGTAGCTAAGAACTCAGATGAAGGGAGAAAATCTCAGTGGAAGCAAATGAGAGAATGGCAGAGGCAAGGGGAAAAAAAACCTTTTCAGAAGAAACTGAAAGTTATGGAATCACGACAAACGTCAAAGCAGACGTTAATGCTTATGACACAACTAAAGGCTTCCTAGATACTATGGCAAGGAGACTGAGATATAAAAGACCAGAAGTGGGGAAAGAATTTCGAACAGCGGGAACAGCAGCAGAGATGTTTGAACCCAGAGGCCAAATTGCATCAAGGACAGGCTCAGCTGAGGTACCACTTAGGGTCAGCAAAACGGACAGCAGAGGAGGAGCAGCTGCCTCTCAGAGTATGCTGAGGGTGACCCAAGCCTACATCCCTTGGCAGAGCCACTGGAGGAGACACCTCCAGGTCATCTCTGATAAGTACAAGGCAATGGGGCCAGGCTGCCAGTGTTGCAAGAGGGATTTATGTTTGTGAGAGTGAAAACATACACGGAATTCTTTTAAATTTCTCTTCTCAGGCTGCCTTGAACAGAGTGAATGCCCTCAGAGGAGCACCTGGGAAATGCACAGTGCTGCAGCCTCGAGCTTCTGCTCTCTGTGTACAACCACTTGTACCACCCTCACGGGTGCAACAACTCCAAGACTACCAGTGCCAAACCACTGTGGGACGGCCACATAATTTCTAAAGGGCCAGGTGCTCTCCTGCAACAAGCTGTCCAGGCAACGCCAGCTACCATCAGCTGCCTGCCTGCCTGCCTGGTGGTGACCACCCGGGTTACTACTGCCTGAACAGACACGGCTTAAGAGACCACAATCCCAGTGTGCAATGTGGGGAGCAGACGGGCGACTCCCGCTGTACCGCACAGCTGCTCCACGCTGCCCAGGTGCCCGAGGTGCTCCCAGGGCAGCGTGGGTGCTGTGGGACGGGGCGCAGCGAGCACTCAGCTGGGCATGCAGGGCTGGAGGGCCACACGCTGCCGTGGCGCGCCTGGCACGAGCGGAGCGCACCCACCCGAGCTCGCAGCACCCCAGCCTAGGGCACCCACCGCCGGCCAGGGCGGCCCAGGGCAGCTCCCGGCACACGGCAGCCCCCACGCCCGCGAGGAGCGGGGCCCGGTGCGGAGTGCGGGAGGCGCCAGCGGGGCGGGGGCCGGGCCGCGCC
>VZSE01011912.1:313240-379756 GCA_013398275.1 Promerops cafer
CCGGCGTGGTGCCGCTGGGAAGGCGGAGCTGCTCCGCGGAGCTGGCCCGCAGCCTGGGGAGCCCGGGGCCCCCGAGTGACGTGAGGACTTCGCCCCGTGCAGCACCGCGCGGCCCAAGGCTGCGAGGCGTTTCCCCCCGCGGGCCCACGGGGCCAGCCCGCCGCGGGACACCGTGCCCAGCCGGGTGTCCGCGCGGGGACATGGGGTGCAGCCACCCCCGTAACCTCCGGGCTGGACACGGCACTCGTGCGCCATGCACCGGGCCAGGCTGCTGGCAGAGAACCCGGGAGCCCGGCGCGGAGCACGGCAGGCAGCTGCCTGTGCAAGCCCCCTTCCTTTCCCCCAGAGCGCTGCCGCCTCGCACACACTGCCGGGGCTCCCCTTCCCCGCTGCTGCCTCGTGGGAATCTCGCTGACTTGTCGGCTTTGGCAGCAGCTTACGAGTGAGTCTACACTGTCCATCTGGTGCAGTCTCAGCTTTGCCGCTAGCAGCCTCCTTGGCTTCTTAGATATATTGTAAGATCATGCCAAAGCATTAAGATGGAGAAAAACAAATAGCTCCCCAGCAGAAATCCATGACAGAGAGGGCCAGTTTGTGCATCACAGAGGATCTGGCATACTAAGTATAGTAGGTCCCGCGCTGGATTTCCTGGCAGGCTAAAAAAGCCTCCATGCCCCAAGGGATACCATCCCTCAGCAACACCTTGTAAAGCCCGGAGTCTCTAAGTGCCCCGGAGCAGTTACCACTGTTCGGCGCTTGTTTGTGCATTTAGCTACACTTCTCCATAGCAACCGCACAGATCTCAGCTTGACTTGCCACCAGCCAGGAGCGGGTGAGCGGAACACGTTGCACGCTGGCTCTCAGAGTCGTGTCAGTATGTGCACAGGCTGGGTGCTGATTCCCATCTGCTCTCCTGAGGTGGGGACCCACACTGCTGCCTTGGAACGATGCCGTGGGCAGGGGGACTGAAACTGCCCAGGTGCTCTATTACCTGCAGGTGTGGAAGCTTATAGATGGTTTACTGATGCTGACGAATGGACATCAGCCCCTGCCACAGGACTCTAGATGTCCTCTGACACAAAATTTCTGCTGTTCTTGCCTGCCAAAGGTTTTGAGCATTTTTCATGATCCCAATCACTCCTGCAGCCTTTCAGGTCACTGCCATGACCAACTCTCCTCTGCTGACATCCCCATCCAAGCTGCTTCATTTTTCTTTGAGCTCACTTATTTGTATTTTCCCTTTTCTGCCTCCTCCCTGCCAGATACAGAAATGAGAAGGCATTGCATGCAGAGTTCTGTCTGCCCCCCTGGCTCTCCCAAGATCCTCACAGTTTTGCTTATAAGAATTTTGGTTCATTTTCCTGGGCCTGGCTTCACTTTGTTTAAATGTTTTTCCAGTGTCTGCATACAGTTCTGGTCCTTTCATCTCAGAAAGGGTAAGAGAGAATGGAAGAAGGTTTGGAGGCAGGCAGTAAGGATGCTCAGAGACATGGGAGCAGACTGTACAGTGAAAAACTGTCGGCTGGGACTCTTCAGCTTGGAAGAGGGACACACTGTGGGGAAGAGGTCTGCAAAATCATGAGTGGCCCAGAGAAGATGGGGAGGATTGACTGTTTGCTGTGTCTTCTGACACAAACCTGTCAACTGTTCTTGCCTTGACTGAAGCCTCAAAAGCATAAGAAATCCCTATCCAGCAGATGTTACATCCAAAGGTTCTGCCCTTTTTAGCCCATGCTTCTTCCAACACCAGGGGGGAAGCTCATGGCAGGCCTTTGAGGGGTGTGCTTAAAAATCCTGCCTCAGAAACATTTTGTAACCATGTTTTCACGTGGAGAGGTCAGCCACGGCCAAGTGGAGCTTTACCAAATTGTTCAACACAAAAATATTCAGAGCTGGGAGGAGAATGAGCTGGACAAATCCCAGCCCAGAGAGAGAGACCTCCAGAGGGTTGTATCTTGCAGGAACCCTCTTGTAGAGGAAAACGCTTGCAACTGAGACTCTTAATTTTTCTGCTGCACTGCCAACCCCACAGCAGCCTGCAAGGGTGAGTGATGTGGCCTCCTGGGCTGGTTGTCCTGTTCTAGGGAAGGAATCTCCCTCCTCTGACTCTGCCCTGAAAGTGTCATTGAGACTGTCCCACATTTTCTAGGACCACAAGAGGGCAACATGAGAGCAGCCTGCAGCCAGCAGGCTCAGCAAGACGACCTGTGAGGCGGCTGGATGCAGGTGGAATGGGCAGCTCTCAGCATCACCCTGTCCAAAGACCACCTAGCTGAATTAGCCAGCTGAAGGCTGCTCCCTGGGAGCTCTTTCCTTGCTCTCAGCTTCATGCACATCCTCAGAAGTCAGCGGTCAGCTCAGCCAGCAGCATTATCTTCCTGCACATGGGCCGGACACTTGGTGACAGCAGACCTGTCTAAGTGCTGCATATGGCCAGGCCGTGGGATGCTGGGTGCCCTTCCTCGTCCTGCCTGCATGTCCACCACGAAATCCCTTGGGGGAATGTGCACTTACACCTGGCTTCCAACAGGAGGGTCCAGCATCTGCAGTGATGCTGCTGGGCTTAGCCAGTGGAAGAGCTGTTAAACCACACAGAAGTTGGAGCATCTAAGCCTTGCCATCCTTTTTCATTTCCTTCTGCCTCAGAAAAAAGAAAAAAAAAGAATTGGAATTCAACTTTGGCTGTGACTGCTGAACTGGCCCGTGTTTCAAGCTCCTACTGGTTTCTGCAGACCAAAATCACTCACAGCCACTGTTAAAAGCATTACCATTCTGGGCACTTTTTTGCAACAGCCTGTATAATTAACCTGCAAGGGACAGCTTCCTCTGCCTTTACAAGAAGAGGCATGACAGAGAAAGAGCTTCTGTTAGCAGGCAGAGCTGCAGGAGTGTGTGTGTGCCGCTAATGCTGCAAATGCCACCAGCATCTTGTAGCAGAGATAGAGGAGGATGTGACGGTGAAGGGTGAAGTGCAGAATATTGCTTCTGCAGTAAGGTGGTACAGATTGCTCACAAGAAATGAACAGATGTTTACAAAAGAGGAGAAGCAAATGAATGTTTGGGGGACACTTTTTTGACAGGCTTTAGACAGGGAAAGTAACAGTGTAACAGTGGCTGTATGGTGGAGATTGGATAACCACCCAAGGAAAAAAGAAATCACTGGGGCATACTGTTTACCTCTCTGGAGTTATTTATTTTCAGTGAAGAATGCTAGAAAGGTTTTGCCTGCTTAAGATATTTTTACCATGGAAATAACCAGTTTTGTTTCTACTTTTGCTTCCACTTCAAACCTGCCCATACAGCCTAAGCAGCATTTTAAGCCTCAGCCTGTAATACCCCGCCTTACTGAACTATGGATCCTTTCTCTCCTAACCCAATTAAAACTCGCACGGCTTATGCTGACCTGCACAGCACACTGCTGGCATCAAGCATCCACACTTCCCTATTGCATACTGAACCAAGGTTCAGGGTATTTGTCTCAAAGGAACATCCAAATAACCTGGCTTGGACTTCTACTCATCTCCAGCTGTCAGATCTCACCTAGTTGCTTCTGTGCTCAGAATAATAGTTTGGTTAGAGCAGGCCCCTCAGCAAGCCATCTGGTTTGGGTATGAAGACTTAAGGAGACAGGACAATACTTGGCTTTTGCCAGCATGTATAATTTCAGCCTGACTACAAATAATCCAAACCAGCTACTAGAAAGTCCCATCTGTGCATCAAGATCAGGAGATGACCTTGAACCATCACCTCCTAGAGTTACCAGTCAGCAATAGCTGTGCTGCATGTGGTTCAAACTGTGTTCAGAGCTGCTCACATCACTGCCTGCTTTAAAACTGACCTTCCCCTAACTTTGGGGTCTGCAGGCAGCAAGTATCCTTACCTGAGGGAGAAGCATGGCACTTACACCCAGAGGACTAATGTTCATGTGCCCAGTTTGTGAGTGCAGCTTACACCAAGGCTTGGATTCTTTATCCCTGGTATACACTAGCAGCATTTCATGTGGGCTGTAGCAACAGTCCAGGAGTAAAGGGAGCAGAGCTCTCTGAGATGCAGCAAGCGCAGGAGAAGAACTCAGCACACACAGACACACTGCCCAGGGAATTGTAGCCCAGGCACACTTTGTTGTGAATGACTTCACAATTTGCTCAGGGATTAAATACTTCCTTGTTTAATAATCTAATCATTTGGGCTAGTCTCATGCTGGACTGTTGGAAAGTTCACTGGCTGGAGTCATCAGCCAGGCCTCATGTAAACGGCTTCCCCAGCTCTCAGCCAAATGAGCTGTCCTCATCTTTGGGTCCCCTGGCGGGTGGCTCTTGGCACGACCTTCTTCTGAAGGGCTTTGTTGTTCATACGTGTGCCTGAGGCTTTACGCTCTGCAGGCTTCCTCACCACTTCTTGTTTGAGCTGGAAATGCACCTGCAGAAAGAACAAAGATAACTGCATTTAACACCATGAGTGTGCTCTGCTGGCTCAGGGGTCTGCAGGACCTGCCTCTGCCACTTGCCTTTGCAGCTGACTCTGGAGCCAAGTCAAATAATAAGGGGTCTCAGCCATTGTTAAAGGAACTCGGTTCTTAAAGCAGCTGTAATTTTTTTCCCCTCCTGTGGAAAATGTACTAACAATGAACAATGTTTCTTATGCAGAGTTGCTCCTGTGGCAATGCAATATCCTAGTATGGTTTGGAAGAGGACCCGTGAATGGCAAGGGACTGAGCTATGTTCTTCATTCTCCTTTCCTCACCAGAGAGTAGACACATAGCATTGCTTTGCATATCTGTGAATATTTAATACACAGGATGGTTTAGGACAGACAGTTCTTTTTCAATTGCATCTTATTAGCGTAATCAGTCTTTCAGCAACCAGTGCTTCCAGTAGATCCAGGCAAAAAAAATTTGGGAAAGAAACCTCCATCCACTACAGCCACACAAGCAGGTACAAGAGGGACAAAGGGTCAGAGAGTGTGCAAAACACAGCATCAGATAAATGGGAAATGGGGAGGCCATACAGAAAGGTGAAACTGGAATGGTGCTGTATGGGCTTCTTGGGGAAGGGATGGGGTGAACAGCAAGTATAGGAGGTGCTGCAGATATGGGAACAGGAGGGCTACTATGAGAGGAGATAGGAAAAACCAGACCATCAGGGAACAAATCAGTCTTCTACAGCAACACCGTAAAAAGAAAATCTGTTTTGAAAAGGAAACCCAAAGAGCTGGGTGCTTAACCTAGCAAAACAAAGGACTGGGCTTGACAGCTCCCTATAAATACACCAGGGAATAAACACCAGGGAAGAAAAGGAGCTATTTAAAGCACAACATTGGCAAAAGAACAAATAGGCACAAACTGACCATAAATAAATTTAGTACAAAAATTAGAAGGTTTCTAATCCTCAGAAGAGGGCAGCTCTGGAAGAACTTCAGCGGCTGGGCAGAGTGGGATGATGTTATGGAAGGTGGGAGAACAACCACAGTGTATTTACAGCAGAGCCTGACCAGTGTACATACAGTGAAGCAAATGATGTGCCAGGATGCCGCAGATGGGGGCGAGGGTGTCCTGCTGGAGCCTGCATCTGTGGTTCCACCATGTTAACAAGGCAACAGCAGGGGCAGGGATCACCACCCATTGTTTTTACAACCAATTACTGGTTGTCCAGACAGCCCTCAGAAAGGCACTGTAGGAGACACACTCAGTGTCAAGAGCACTTCACTTTCCAAACGTGCTTGGCTGTTCTTTGTTGGCACTCAGTGCCCATTTGTCTTTGGAGCTCTCAGCAAAAAGAAAGGCAGACTTCAGCCTCTTGCTGTGAGCTTGATAACATGTTTGGTCCCAGGCAGAATGCAGATGATAGCAGAGTGCTGAAACCCACAAGGCTGGGGGGATAACTGAACCTCAGGGAACAGATGCTGTCTCATCCTGGAGAGTGAAGAGGATGGAGGGAGAGCTGAAGAGCAGCAGTCCCAGCCAGACAGGAGCTCTCCCATGGCCAAGAGGCAGAAGGACACAGGAGCTGGTATGGCAGCCCAGTGAGCTGCAAGGCCACAGTAAGCAATTGAAAGGCACATGGCATTATCTTCACTCCGTTCCCTGCTGTGAGCTGTGTGGAGCCTTGTCTGCCAAAACAGACAACCTACGGCCACTGGAAATACTCTACATCCTACCTCCTTTCTCTGCTGCTCACTAGACATCCCCCACCACATTTCTTTCTCCCTGGGGTGAAGATATTTTGAGAAACCCTAGTGACTATGCAGCCTGACTCACCAATGAAGGTGCAGCTGGGCCCACTGTTGTTGTGACTGTCAGGGGCTGGTACCCCTCTGCAGAGGCTGTGACAGTGTAAGTGCCAGGCAGCAGCAGCCGGAAATAATCCCCCATATCACCTGGAACACAAGGTAGGAAAAGAAAGCACTCAGGACGCTCAGGCAGCAAAGCAAAAGACATTCCAGTAATTCTTGCTGAGTTACTTCCTCTAGGATGTGTAGCCTTCAAAACCCAGATTTTTTTTTCCCAAATCTGTTGGCTACCTCAAGGCTGGATTCACGTTGGTACACTGCAAGTGATGTCTCATTAGTGCCATGGAGGAGAGGTCAGTCTGCAAGTAAAAGCCAAATGAAAGGGGACTGTACAGCAGCATTGACTGTGCCTGTGTAGGGGAGCTGCAAAGCTGAGCACTCACCAGTCAGATGACAACAGACCTAAGGACAATCACAGCTCCAGTCTGACTCCTTATGCATAACACAGTCTAATTCCCACCATACAAAATTTTGCCATGTTTGGGTTAGCAGGTTTTAGTTGCTCATTAGCTCAGCTGCTCCCTGATTCCCCGCCTAAGAAAGCCCCAGGAGCACTCTGACAGACTGTGCTCTGGTGTGCTTAGGGACAGGAGATGGCCAACAGTAAGGTAACACCACATAATGGATTACTTTGGAAATCTGAGTATAATCCCATCTATGCAACTGGATGGGTGTTGCAAATTGCTTCAGAGTGGATCTGGGAGCTTCACCTGAATGTGGTGGAGCCCTGGCACACAACAGCAGTTAGGCTGTGAAACATCCATCCTTGGGGTCAGTGAGAATTGGCTGGAGGGAACAGTGGTTGATCAGAGCCAATGCTGGGGACAATCTTGCTCCAAGCTGGACAGGAGACTTCCAGGGCCCTTGGCAGCCAGTTCTTCCACAATTTTGTGATTTCTTCCACAGTCCCCTTTCCTATGCAGGTTGGCATAGTAAGTGCCAAATATTAGTGTTACTGACTCACAGACCTACAGCCAGAAGGAGATTTAATGATTTCATAGTCTGACCTCTGAAGAGCTGTAATATCAGCTATTTTCTGCAGGCAGTCTGTAATGTTCAGTCTGTTTGGAGGAGGGTGTTCATGGAAAGCAGATTAAAATTGGGCAGCAAGGGAGAAACAACCACAACTTGGATAACGTAAAGTGGCACTTAATTCCCAGTCTAAACTTGTTCGGCATGAACTTTCAGTCTTTCATCTTATTGTTTCTTTTTTCATCTTGTTCTTTGCTATCTTCAGTTTCAGCTCTTTGGAGATACAGGCTTGAGTAGGTTATCCCCTCAATTGTCCCTCCCAGGAGCTGAGTTTCTGAAGTCCTTTACAATAAGGTTTGCATTCCAGTTCTTGCCTCTGTCTTTCCTAGGCTTTCCTAAGCCCACCCTGGTCAAGGATAAGGATAAGGCATATTTCTCCCAGCTAGTATCTTTCAGAAGCAAACCATGATGGCCTCCCATATTATAGCCTCGCCTGCTAACTTCACCTACATATTCAGACACATAAGCAGATCGACAACCCACCAGAGGTGATGTCATGGCTGATTCCCTGGACAGAAATCACTGCTCCAGCAATGCCATTGTTGTTCTCATCTGACACCATCCCTTTGATGCCCTGGTGAACCTGCAGCGAGGGAGACAGACTGATGGGTCAAGGCCCTTCCTTTGCTCAAGAGGGTATCGCTGAGCAGGGCAGAGCTTTGGGGACAACCCTACCTTTCCCTGTACCCTTGGTGATCCTGGTTGTCCCCACCGGAGTCAGTCTAGGACACAACAGCTTCCCCAAAGGCCACCAACAAGAGCACCCCATGAGCTCCATAACCAACTCCCTCCCACACCTGGTGCCTACTGATGCCTGACCACCAGGGCCCATGGGGATCTGCAGCAGAAGGGTGTAGGTCTTAGGACTGCCCCTTTACCTCTTCAATGAAAGCAACAAGGGCCTCCCTGTTGGCCATCCACTGCCTCTCCAGGTCCTCCTCGGGGGGAAACTTATTGCAGCTTAGCTCCAGGGTGATTTCAAAGCAGTTGGTGTAGAGGTAATTGAAGTCCTGCATGCCTGGAAGAGAAGAATAGCCTATGGCCAGGGCATGGCTCCCTTCTTATTCCCATGTCCCAATCATCCTGGCCTGTCCTTCTTTAACCAGAACTGTCTCACTCTCCTCTGCACCACACGTGCAGCCTCCTCCCTGTATGACAGTGCAACTAGAGCCTTCTCCACCCATGCAGCCCCCTCCTTGTAGCTGCCAACTCTCTCTTTCAGCTGGATCATTCACCAGCCTGCCTTCAGAAACCCAGGGAGGTTGGGTACCACAGGGGCCTATATATCTCTTCCAGTTCCTCTTCAATCTTTTGTCTAGTCTTATGTGTTGATTTTTCAGTTTCCTCATTGTGCCTTTTTTAGTAAGATTTTTCAGGAACCAGCAGCTGCCTTCCCTTTGGTCACAGTTTTGGGTTTTGATGGAATTACACCATAGGATTATCAAATACACTCACAGATTAATGTTTCCTTTGTCTAGAAGCACATAGTATGAAGGTCTCTGCAGACCTTGGCTATTTCTGCGGCTCTTTTCCAAGCCATTTCAAGTATTCCCAAGCCATTTCCTAGTCTGAGATATAAACACTAGTAATGGGCACAATCCTATTGCCACAGTCCTTCCCTAGCCCATCCTGTCCTGAGGTTTCCTGTCTATCCCTTGACCTCTTTTTGCTGTGGGGGGTGCTCACCTGCCCAGCCCTTACCTTTGCTGAGTGAGTACCAGGATGCCCCATTTGTGATGCCATCAGCAAAGTAGTCCCCACAGTTCCAGCCCCGGTGCATCCAGCTGTGGGCATATGAGTAGGTCTTGGCCAGCTAGAGGGAGAGCAGGCAGTGGTCACCGCTCCAGCCCCGCGCAGCTGGAGAACCTGCCTGGCTCTGGACAAAACATGTTCCCTCCTTTGCTGAGGAGCATGGGAGGGAAGTCAGACAGGAGAGAGTTCCTGCATTTTACTGCCACAAAATACAACATGAAGTGCCCAGGACCTCTACAAGACATAGGTAGATAAAGGTGAAGGAGGAAGAGCAGTAATCTGGCAAGCTGGAAGCTTGTTGATGGCACAAGTGGCTTCTGCCCTGCTCATGCTGAGAAGAGTGGAAGCAGAGGGCACTGGACCTATGCAGTGACACTTGGCCCCACACAGCAAATGGCACTAACAGGAAAAGATATATGAAGAAAAGTAACCAGTATCAATCTTGGCAAATACCAGATACACATCGGGGGAATTTGGATTAGGAAAGAGTTTGGGCAACTTCTGGTTCTAGCAACAACTTGTTTGTTGCCCTTATTAAGATTACTGTTTATTTTTAGACCTGAAGGCAGGGCTAAAGCTGGGCTGCTGCATCCAAAGTCAGTCCCTTGCGTAAGGCACAGTTTAAGAGAGACTGGCATTTGTATTTTCTAAGGCAATCTCTATACCCTTGTATTATGGTTCAGATTCCAGTGTAATATCATTCTGTCAGCAGGAAAACAGTTCTCTACATTTCTGAGTCCTGAGGCCATGTGGGTATCATTAGCCTACGCCCTAGACTGCAGCCTCTTTACATCTGGGTCTGAGCATAGCCGTGATCCCAGGAGGTCTTGACAAGCTCCTGCAGATTCTGCTTCCAGAGAAGGCTGAACTCCAGCTTGGACTTATTTTTCTCCTTAACTGTTCTGATGCGGACTTACTTTTCCTTGTGCTGGCTATTTCCTAATGGAAGCAGTGACTGAAGGCATTGTTTTCTGGTATAATGAAGAAAAACCACGAGCTTCAGCTAGCACTAACAGGATCAAAAGCACGGACTGATGCATTCCCTGATGTCTGCTTATGCTCCTGGAGCTCTTCCTGATTGTTGTAGTTCTTGTTCTTCACCATCCATAAGCCCCACCTCCCTTATCCTGGTCTTAGCAGGCCCCCAGTCACCTGGAAAAAAAACCCCTATGCATTCTAAGATGGTGTGGCAAATCTGGGTGCAGCTTCCAGCTTTGGAAAGGCAGGTTGTTATTGAGTATACCACTGGTATTTGGGTTATGGGGAAACCAAGCACAGCATGGACAAGGAGGGGGCCTCTGAGGGTTAAGACTGGCCTGTCCCTGTGGTGAGACTGGCTCACAGGGTGGGACTGTCCTGACCTTGCTCCTGAGCCCGCGGCTGACAGAAATGCTGTAGTCTGCTAGTGATTATTTCCAACACGTTTCCTGGCTCAGCTCCTGCATGACGCAGTGACCAGAGCTCCCGTCCAGCTCTCACTCTGCACCCTGCCAGCAAATGTCCTCACCCAACGTGGCTGTGCTCACCTTCTGAAACAACTTATCATCAGGGGTAGGCGTGTTGACCGTGCGCCGGTGGCTCCTGAACCACTGATCCTGGGACTTGTCATAGGGGTAATTTGCCACCACTGCTCCACCGTGCAGATTGGCCGAGAGCACAAAGTTGTAGCTGCTGATCCACTGAATCACAGCCAATGTCTCTGGCTCCACCTGTAAGGAGAAGATAGAAGGAGAGAAGAGACCTCTGTGCAAGCTGCTGCTCCATGCCAGGCTGTGGTATGATTTGCCATGTCAGACCCTGTCCTGCAATGTGTCTGCTGCAGCTCTTGCAGCTTCCTTTGCCCTCCACCAACTGCCCAGATACACAAAGCAGCTCCCCCAGCACAACCCCAAAACCTGAGGGACAGGTGTTAGCCAGCATGTGCCACCTCCTCTGCCCTGTGCATTGCAGCCTGCTCCCCCAAGCTGGCTGTGATGTCAGCCTCTCCTGGCAGAGGTGCAAGCTGTGATATGGGCCAGGACTGCATCGTTTCTCCGCAGGCAGAAGGCTCAGAGAAGGAGACAAGCACTGTGCAAGCCAAAGGACAGTGTATTTCCTTGCATGCTGAGACACTCTAAGAGGATGCTGTAGCCCTCACAGTATCCCAGACTGGTACCTGGCTTTTCCAGTTGTCAGGCAGTGGGATGTGGTGATTTGGCCCGCTGATTTCCCTGCTGTAGTACATGAGTGTGTTGAGGTCAGGGAAGTTGCGGTTCAAGTCCACTCCATTGGCATTGTTCCTCCCTGTCAAATACCCATTGCTGTCTGGGCCCTGCAGGACAAAGGTGCATCATAGGGGTGAGTCCAGGTTGGGTGCAGTCAGGTTGGGCATAAGAGAAGCAGAGACTGGCCACTGTAAAAGCACTTCTGTGCCTATGAATTACAACATGTGTTATTGCTGGCAGGACAATAAAGAGTATTGGTACTGACAGGGAAAATCAATAACATTATCTTAATTTTCCATGGTGACAGAGTAAGCCACAAGACAAATAAACAATTTGCTTTAGCTGAAAGAGCCACAGATATCTAGCTGAAGTCTAGAAGCACAAAGAAATGGGTGATTTTTTTGGGGAGCACCAGGGGGCTTATTATTTCCTCCCCCCGCCATCTCTCATGTCTGTGCCTTCTTATGACAGTGGCATTCAACTGTCACTTTCCCAGTCCAGGGCAGGGGATTTGCAGTGGCCCTCCTGTGACAAATAACTTATAAGGACAGTAAGACAGGTATAGGAAGTCTTCTCCATCAGCTGCTGAAGTCACCTGTGGCAAGACACACACCACAAGCCCTTGGTAGGGAGGTGAGAAGCAGCGACAGCAGCTGATGGGGATAATTTTGGCAGGGCATGAAGAGAAAGGATTCCTCCTCCTCCTAGTTGCAGTGAAGAGGATCCCAAAAGGATCTGAAGGGCTTTCTGCCCCTACCCGTCTGGAGGAGGTGATGACTGCCTGGTACCTGCTTGGCAGCCACTTCGTACCCATCGGGGTTCATGGAGGGCATGATGTGGATGCGCGTGTCGTGGATGAGGCGCCTGATCCGCTCGTTGCCCCGGCGGAACTCCTCACACAGGAACTCAGAGAGCTGCAGCAGCAGCTCACGGCCCAGCACCTCGTTCCCATGCATGTTGCCAACATACTTGAACTCTGGCTCCACTGGAGAGAGCAAGAGAGTGACGCCATCAGCCAGGGCTGGAACAGGGGGAACAGCAAATGCCTACCACAGGGAGCCCCAGGCAAGCCCAAGGGACACCCAATAAACAGTATAAAATGACCCTTTCCCTTGGAAAATGCAAACCTCAGTGAGGGAGAGTGGTACAGTTCTCACATGGGCTCCGATTCATTTTGCCACAGCACCCTGGGGGCAGCTCAGACTCTCCTCCAGGTTGCTTTGGGCCTTTGGAGCACACAGGAAGAGTATTTGCTGGTGGTTTGGTCTTGGGTTGGTGAAAGGCAGCACAAAAGGACCAGGGAGTACTGGCACGATTGCCCCGGGCTGCCAGGGCCTCACAGCTCTGTGGTAGGTGGCAGTGGAGGGGACAGACTGTTTCTCCCACCTCTGCTCTTCTACATTTGCTCTCAGTGCCTCTCACCAGCATGGCACATTCCCAGCTCTGCATCTCTCCTTCCCCTTTACCTGCCTACAAGGTCAAGGTTAAGGCCCTCCTCACCCTCAAGGGAAAAGAGCCTGGAGAAACCCTGAGCAGCTGAGCTGAATATGGATCAAACTGTCCCTCAGGCAGCTCCAGTGTGACCAGAAAGGTCTCTTGCCACTGACTTTTCTAAAATAAGGTCTCAAAATGCAGACTTGGAGAACACAGGCAGACAGTGCCTGGAACAGGACTTGCTGCCTTGCTGAAGGAGAGGCAGGACATGTGAGGGACAGGTTGTGCTTTCCCAGAGGCCTTTTAAAGCAGTTACTTGTGGGAAAATAAAATGTCACATTGCGGGCTGGAGCCAGCATTGGTAGAACGAAAGACAACAGGGGAATTAAGTTAAAAAGGGAGCCTGACTGTCACATGAAAGAGTCAGGAAAAGAAAGGGTGCTGTTACAAATGCTGGCTTGTCAGATCTTGAGATTCCCATTACACCGTGAGCTTTCTGGCCACCAGCAGAGATCAGACTTGCAGTGGCAGCATGCAGCCCTGCTGCCAGGTATGATGTCCATCAGGACCCCTGGGGTAAAAGACATCACATCCCCAGATTGTGAGCTGCTGCTTGCAAAAGCCCCTGTGCCTTTGCTGCATTAAAAAAAAAAAAAAAAGAAAAAAGAAAAAAGAAAAGAAAAGGGTCTTATTTTAGCTAAAGATTTTGCTTTTCCATGTCTTTTGATTGCTGTGCCTCAGTGCAGGACACCATAGGTGGGCAACATATTTTGATCTTGTTAGATTTCGGGGACATGAGAACTGATTTAGTTAGATAATCCAGTTATTAAAAATACAGAAAAATCTTGGGCATATATGCAGCCTTAAAAAAAAATAAGGTTTCAGCAAGGATCCTCTGCTTTGTTCAAGTCTGCAGCAGGATTTGTCAGCCTTTTTCAGTATGTGAAACCCTAAACTTTATGTATATGGACACACAAGCTCCAATTACTGCATGTCAGCCCATTGACTCTAAGCTTGCTTTTCAGAGTTACTTTTCATGTCCTTCAAGGAATGATCTCCCAAATTCCTCATGCTACAAGCTGAAAGTGCCAGCCAGACAGTGGCCCATACTACAAGCAGGGTAAGAGGTCCATGCTGCCTGCCTGAGGCAGGGGAGATCTGAGTCATCTCCTACAGCCTTTCCAGCTGCTTTCATATGGTTCTGCTAGTCTAAAATCCAGTGGTGCACTGCCAGTGCTCTTTGCTCATTCTGTGCTTTGAATCAGCCCTTGATGCAGTGTGGAGGTGCCCCAGATGCCCTCAGTGCCACGCAGGTTTCCCAGTGCTGAACAGGTCTGTCACAGAGGTAGTCAAGGTGGGAAGCCTCCCATCCCACCTCCTGGCACTTGTGAAAATAATACTGTGGGCCTCAGGACTGGAGCAGTATGCCCCCAGTGCAGGGCTACCAGGCATGGCGTGCTGTGGGGTTTGTGGGGGCTGCTCCACTGAGGGGGGCACATGCTCTGCACACCCCTGCAGCCCCGCTGGCAGTTTTCCACGTGACTAGGCTGCCTGCACTGATCAGCCCCTGCGTCTAACCACATCAACCAGGGCTTGAAAAGGATCCTGCAGAAAGGAGGGTGAGCTCTGTCCTTACCTGCAGCTCAGGCACACAAGGCACGGATGCGAGGGAGCCCTGTGTGCAGCCCACCAGCCTGGAGAGGCAGCTGCTCTCCTCAGCCCCCCAGGGCACCTGGCTGCCAGCAAGGCCTGGCTCGGCAGAATCTCCAAGCTGCACAGGCAGCAGCTCAAGGGGCCGTTGCTGCCAAGGTTCCACAGGGCCACGTGGCAGCAGGTGGAGATCCCTGAGACCAGCATGTCACTGGGGCTGCACTGCCCACGGGGCTGGGAGGGCTGTAGAAGCCCAGTGCTCTCTCTGCCGGGGCCCCTGCTTGCTGTCCTCCTGGGTTTGCCGTCTGGAGGAGGAAGGGCCGAACACCTTCCCTCCTGTCACTACCCAGCAGCACAGGGCAGAGGGTGGGTGCTGCTCTCCTTGCCTGAACATTACTGTTTTGGGAGGGAGAGTGTGGTAGTGCAGGTGGGGTGCTGGGATGGACTCGCCTGCGTTCTCCCATTAGCTTGAGCTGAAAACTCAGAGCTCCGTCCAAAGTACGCGCCTGGGCCACGCTGCAGCTCACGCAAGCACAGTGCATGGCACGGTGCATGTGTGCGGGCCGGGCGAGCGCGTCCCTGGGCTGGCTGCGGGGTCCCTGCCCGAGACCGCGCCGCCTGGCACCTGCGCATTGCCAGGAGTCCTGCCTGGAAAGGGAGATACCCCCCACCCAGTGCCCCAACAGTGCCGCGTGGCAGGGAGTGTGCCAACGAAGCCCGTCCTCTCCGAGCCGCTGTCCCCTTCCCCCCGTACTCACGGAGCTCGTGGATGCCCGGGTGGTCGCTGAACTCCAGCACGTAGAGGTGCCGGCCCTCGACGCTGCGGCCGATGCTGTAGATGCGGGTGACGTAGGGGCACTGGCTCTGCACGCGGAACAGGGCCTGCACCAGCTCCTCGTAGCGATGGTGGAGGAAGCTGAGGGCGGCCGCCCCCTCGAGCAGGAGCAGGGCTCCCACGAGGGGCCGCAGCCACCGCGCCATCCTCCCGCGGCGCTGGGCGCCCGGACCAGCTCCCAGCCCCGGCTGCCTCCCCACCGGGAGCTTAAAGTGCAAACTCCAACCAGCTCCTTCCAGCTGCCGAGTGCCAGCCCCCTGCACCTGCGGGCGGGGGGCGGCGGGAGCGGGGCGCGCCGGGGCCCCGCGGCGCAGGAATGCTTCCCCCGCCCGCCCGGCCGGCCCCCGGCGAGCCCGCTCTCCTCCGGCGGAGAAGTTTCCCCCCGCTCCAGCTCACTTATTAACTGGACAGCAAACAGGGCCCCGCAGCCACTGGCTGTCACCGCAGAAGAAGCGCAGAGCTGGAAAACTGGCTGCGGAGGGCGTCGGGGCTGCCAAGCGCACGGGGAGCGGCGGGCGGGGGAAAGGAGAGCAGAGGGGGCCGGCGGGCGGGGGGTTGCCCGTCACCGAGCCCTCTCGTGGGGCAAGAGCCGAGGGGGATGGGGATAGCGCCGGAGAGGCCTCGCTGCCCGCACGATGCCCGCAGCTCTGCCCGGCCCCTGCCTGCCCGGCGCGGGCAGCTCTCACCGCTCCTCCCCGGAGCCCGGTCCCGGCTCCGCGCCGCGCCTCCTCTCCTGCCCCATCTCCTGGGGAAGCAGAGGAGGCACCGCCACGGGCTCCGCGGGTCAGTCGGCCCCTCTGCCCGGCCCTGCTCACCCGAAGATCCCATTGCTCCCGAGATAAACAGAGGCAGGGATTGCGTCGCCCTTGCCACAGCTGGCTGCCCAAACTGCCGAGCTGGGACGGTGCAGGGGGAGGGCAGAGCAGCGTGGGATGTGATGCAGGAGTTGTCTGCTGAGCAGGGACCATCACGGAGAGCTCTGCTCGAAAGTCTGGTATCACCCCGCCCTGCTCTGGGAGCGGGCATGAGAAAGAGCTCTGACAGGCACTGGGCAGGAGGACATTGCTTAGCAGTGCAAAGACAAATAAAATGTCCTGCTGTCTGCTAACAAAGGGTTGCAAACTGTTTCTGGGTATAGGGGAAGCTGGTTCCTTTCCACCACTCTGCCACGCTTATCCCCGTGGGCAGCAGACACCTCATGGTCCTTGCTCTCTGCCCACTGCCAGAGGCAGCCTTGCTTTGCAGCCTCGCCCCACGAGGCTAAAACTCCAGCAGCCTAGTGGCTCTGACAGAGGTATTTACTAGGACAACCCTGACACAGAGCCCAAACATGAACACAGACAGCTGAACAATTTACCATCACGGCTGGACAGGCCAAGAGAAAGGCTCCCTTTGGTAACATGAGCATGCTATTCTGCTCTATCCAGGCCATTCTAGAGAGGAGCTCCTCTGGCCATCAGTAATGGGCTGCCCAGGATACTCAGTGCCGTGCCAAACATTTGCCTTCCCTTCAGCCTTGAGGCAGATCTGTGCTGCATTGCTCTAATTTCTGTGTTAAGGGTTGCTTCACCCAGCAAAGCATTCTCTCCCAGTGCTTTCCTACCTGTTCTCCACATCTGCTTGGGCTGCTGTCTTTCTACCTCAGCTTTCCAGGAAGAGCAGTGGTAAAACAAGGGAGTCCCTGTTTATAGCCTCTAGCTGCTGTTGATAGACTCTGATGCACACAGTACAGGCTGGTGGTCAAGGCACATGGATTGCCTGCTCATGACTTGGCTTACTCAGGCTTTCCCATATCCAACATTCTTCTGCCCCAGCACCATCATAGTGGTCCTTTCTCTCCTTCACCCTTTGCAGTCTTGGTCTTCTGCCCCATCTGCACAGTTCCCTCTTAACCCCTATTTTTGAAAAAAACATCCTTTTGAAGACATGAACAGAAGAAGAAAAATACTATGCATATATAGAGATAGCAGTAAACATTAATACTTTGTTAAGCTTCATCCCCCCACATCCCTGCTTGTCAGCTAGTCTGAAAGCAACACATGTTCAGGAGAGGGAATGGCATTGCACCCATGTGTAGCCAGCTAACAAGACTCAGTGCTGGAGGTGATAGCTTCTCCCAGCACGTGCCAGAAACCAAGGCAAAGTAGCTGAAGCTGTGGCATGGCGAGCACGGGTATGGTAGGACAGTTCCCGTGTCTACAGCAAGACATGTCTGGTGGTATTTTGCAAAGCTGGCAGCCCACCACAGCAGTGGGAAATGCCTTCACCTCCTTTACATCCCTGCTCCCAGGGCTGCTGGGTTCCCGTGGAGCTGCTCTTTCCCCAGGCTTCAGCAATGAAGGCCATGTGAAAGAGTCGTGGGCAGGTTTCCAGCACTACCCAGTGTTACTTGGCAGCCAGAGAGTGCTAGGCAATGCTATAGTAAAATAGCACAAGCCCCATGTTTGGCCGGTTCCACCCTCCCCTTTCCCTTCCTAGGCTGCTTTCAGTAGCCTGGGACAGCAGTGGAAGAGTTGGAACTGCAGTGCTGCCAAGGGACACATGAGGAAAGCTCTCACCTTCCTATGGAGGCAAGCAACACTGATGTGAGAAACAACAGTAAAAAAAGAAATGCCAGAGAATTAGAGCCTAAAAAGAAGCCATGGGCAAAATCTCATGTGGGTGGAGAACACATCTCACACACTTCTAGGTCTGGAGAGTTAGTCAGCTTTATCCATAGCACAGGGATGAAGGCAGCCTGTTATCAGACAGCAGGTTTAAAAGGAAATACAAAAGGAGATAGTTTTGCACAAAAGACACGATGAAATTACATCAGCAAAGCTGAAAGTTAAATGAGTGCAAAACAGGATAAGATGAATTCGCAGATAACAGGGGCACCCACAGCTATCAGATCTTGAAGCAATCATTTGATCACAAATTTCCTAAGCCCCTGATGGGTAGAAGAAAAGGATTATGCTGTTTCCCTAACTATCCCTCTAAATCCTCACCCACCACACAGCTGGAGACAAGTGCCAATGCGCTGCCTGTTTGATCTGACCTAGCATGGCCTTTACACATTCTAGGAAAATGACAACCTAATGGATCTTTAATCCATTAATAAATTTGGACATGTTTGAAAACACTGATGAAAGCAGAAACAAACAATAAAAGATGTTAGAACTTCGAAACAGTGAAGGAAGTAAATAAAGACTTCATTTGGAAAATATGGCTAATACATATGGGATGGATCATACACTCCTCCACCCCCCACCCAGATGTTCAAAAATGGTGAGACCTTGAGGCAGTGGGAGAAAGAAGGGGAGAAGAAATGCTCTGTGCCACTGTGGTGAGAGTGAGAGGAGTGTGAGTGCAAGCCCTGTCCCCCCGCCGTTGCATTGCTGATGGGCACAGGCAGCAAGGAGCTGATTCTGCTGGAACTGCCCATGGAAAGACTCCATCTGATGGGTTCACTTTAGTTCTGGCCATACTGTTAACAGAGGAAGGTTGGAAAATTTGAGGAAAGTTCAAGCTAATAGCCATAAGAATGAGCAAACTCTGGGGAGTGCTTGCTGAAAGAAAAATAACAACTGTGGCAAGCATTGTTTGCCTTGGCAGAGCTATGGCTGTGGCTGCACACAGAGACATGCAGCCCTGCGAGCAAGGGGCACAGGTCCACTGTCCTTCACCTGTTCAGGGGGCTGGGAAGGTGGGCTGCAGTGCCAGCATGATGCCAGTGGGGATGCCTGGGGGAGGGAGAGGGAAAATGAAAACAGAGGACTGCTTCTGTCCAGTTCACAGCTTGGGAGAACAAACTGCTTTGAGATCAGGATGAAACTAAGGCAAAGAAAGATGTGGTTTGGGCACTAGCAGCCTTCCCACGAGTGAGGCAACCCGTGTGAGGTGCCCAGAGCCTGGCAAAGACCACAGTGCCTTTCTCTACCAGGAGGGGATGCTACCCATCCACCAGGAACTTCAGACCTGACCCAGGAGAGCATCAAGGAACTGGCAAGAGAGGAAATCACATCTCAGGGCTTTTCCATGTTTAGTGCCAGAAGCTCCATTCCACTACTGGCAAACTCCTGTCTTCTGGAAAACAGCATGAAAACTTTTCTGGCATCAGTTCAGAAGTCTTTATTATGATAAGCATACAGAGGCTTATGTGTGCATCAAAACAAAAGTCCATTTCTTCAGGGTTGGGCCACGGAAAGAAAACACATGGCCTGGGTGGCAGGGACTGTTGTCCTCAGTGTGCCCTCCCCAGTCCCTCCTGAACAGGCTGTTGAGCCTGGGACAAAGCTGGCAGTCCTGCAGAGCCTGCACATCCTGCCTGGCACAGAGCATGGGAAGAATTGGGATGGAGAATGAAGGGGCACACATCCGGCCCAGAGCTGCCCTGGGAGAAACTGGAAAGCCCTGGCCAGTGCCAACACTTCAAATCAGCCTTCCAGTGCAGAGGTGGTGGCCTCACTTCTGAGAGCTTTCTTCCAAATGGAGGCCCCACTGTGCTTTGCTGTAGGGCTGGAGGAATCAGCTGTAGCCTGTGCACAGAGGAGAGGCAGCTTTATCAGCGAGGAGGGTGAAAGGTGCTTAGAGCCTGTGGTGGGGAACAGTTTTCCTGCAAGAGGTGAGGGTGCTGCAGGTACCCGGGCTCTCTCTTCTGACAAGTTCCAATAGCTTCGCCCCACACTTGACACTTGGCTGAATATAGCAGAGCTCATAGAGGTCATCAGTCCCAGCGAGACCCGGCTGCTCTTGCACCCTGCAAAGCTATCAACTCTCTCTGCAAGGAACCTCCCCAAAAATGGACCAATCAACATTTGAACCCAAACCAGAGACACTCATCCCACCTTGCTGCAGCACATCTCAGCTCTTCCTAGGAGCCCAAGAGAGCTCCCTCTTCAGGAGAGACCAAGGTCTGGAGTCTTGGCAGCACAGCAGAGCTGAATAATGAGTAAATATGTGATAGACAAGAACATGTGATGTTTAAAGATGCTTTACCCAGGAAAAGCAAAATGGTAAAGCAGGAAGTGCCTAGAAATAAAGGCAGAAGCTATCAAATTAGAAATAAGGCACAGATAATTATCAGTGAGGCAGATCAACTGTATTAACAAGAGAAATGATACATTATTACTGGCATATTTGGAAACTCCCTCCACTATCATTAATGGTCTTCGTGTACATGTTGGGTGGCTCTGGAACAGACATTTGAGTTGAATACAGCTGGATGAGATAAACACAGAAGCAAAGAAATGAATGTTCATAAACTTCAGCTCTTTGACCAAGGATTTTGAGTAGCCTCCATGAATAAAATCCTGCAATAACAGGAGAAATGGAGAGAAAACAATCTTAGGCTGTTCTGTGAATGTTCACTACCAGGCAGTGACATGCAATGTCACCCTGACAGGATGCCTTCAGTCAATCAATTCCTGGAGCCTCAGGCTGCTCAACTGGCATGTTGTCACCTTAGAAGTTCTTATCCTGGAGAGATTTATTTACAAATGGGGTCTAAAAGTTATAAGGTTTAAAAATATTGTAACATATTTTGCATTTATCTTAGTTTGGGCCCTTTAGGTTGCACTCAAGTCACATTTAAAGCTTTAAAACCCCCAAAACTCAAACCAAAAAGTCAGATAATTAAGACAGGAGGAGCAAGTGAAGATGCCAGCTGCTCACCTGGCTCCAGAATCAGGAGCTAACAATATGAATACTTTGGGACTTGCAATGAAGATACAAAACATTGTAAAAGCTCTTCTCCCAGATACTTGACATTTTCCTTTGACATAAATCCTTAGCAGGGACAAGAAGAGCAGACTGGAACAAGCTTTCTTTCCACACCAGCTTCCACATGAAGTTTTTGCATCAATTTCTGACATGTCCTAATGGATCTGCCAGTTCTCATCATGGACACAACTGAGCAGCTGCCAGATCCCCAAGGAGGTCTCAGGAGAGGAATTGCCACTCTGCAGGTTCCCATGCTGTTCACGGGAAGGACGGATGCACCAGCTCAGCTGGGGAGCTTCTCCAGTGCATCTGCTCTGCTGCAAAGGTTCTGTATGCAAGGAAGGTGGCATGTGATGGGGTGTGCTGCAGAGGAGGCTGTCTGGGCAGCAGAAGCAGCTCTGATCACATGTTTCTCCTGCATGCCTTCCAGCCATGGCCAAAACCTGCTGTTCATCTCTCATCTACCTTTGCTGCAAACAACAGAAGGAAAACTGCATCCGTAGCTGAATTCTGACATCGCAGTGTATTTGCAGATGAACAAAAACTGGTCAACGCACTCACAGCTGGTGAAGGGTCACGTGCAGATTGAACTGGATAATCTCCTTGGGGCAATATTCTTTGAATAATATGTGTTTCAGTGGAGCCACACAGAAGGAAAAATGGCTCATATTGAGAGAGTGATGTAGGATGAGACAGAGGCTGTTCTGAAATGCAATGACTGGGAAAAAAAACCCGAGTTGCAATAGTCCAGCTGGACTCAAAAGCCTAAAAACTTTCTGTTAAGTGAGCAGACCTGGAGCAGAGAGATGAATGGGTAATATAGAGCATAGATCAAAACCAGATATATACACTATTAGTGACTCTACTACCTGTTGAAAACTTTGGTGTCCAAGTTTCAAAAAGATGTAAAACTTTTAAAAGAAGTGGAGTCAAGAGCTGCAAGTGAGGTCAGCAGAGACCACTTTACAGATTGAAAACCAATCTATTTAATGTGATATAATGACAACTTGCAAGCACCAACAAGGAAAACGGGATTTTAATAGCAGAGTTACTCAGTCTTTTGGAAATGGGCAGAACAAGATCCAACAGAAGCTGAAGCCAGCTAATTCAGAGCAAAAATAAGACATTGATTTTTGGAAGAACAATGATCTGCCCAAAGATCTTAGGACAGGGTAGATTTTTCCCTTACCTTTAGGTCCTTCAATATATTAGGGCTCCTACTTCCAGGTATGAAGTAGAAATATCTGGGTGACATTTTCCAGCTTTGACTATGCAGAGTGACAGACTGGGAGAGCTGTGTGTCTGTGCTTGCCTAAAGGAGAAAGCATTGTTGGGGCTGCACATCCTGACCCCCTCCACACTGCCTACACCTCTGCTTGGGGAAACAGGTGTGTGTTTGCTATGCCTTCCTCTCTACAATACCTGCTTTCTTTTTGCCTCCTCATTTACAGGTCATTAGGAGAAGAGATTTCTGAGATTTTGGGGAGGTAGACAGGCACCAGTGGTTTCTGAGTGTTTTTACAAAAATGGATTTCTGACTTACCTCTTTTTTTTTTTTGACCAAGAAATGGAAAAATGGAAGAAAGTGATTCATAAACTCAGTCAGTGGCATCGTCCTAGTTGTGTGCTAGAAGATGGGCTGCAGTATGTGCTCTCACAAGCCCTGGGTCTTATGGCCATAGGATAAGCCTGTGCTATGAGGAAAGGCAAAACTTCACTAATTTTGCTGGTGGAAAGAGTGGTTCAATCTGTGCATACTCATGCTGGTTAACTGCTGCCAGCTGCCTGCAGGAACAGTAACTAATAAACACTTTACCTCGACTGGAGGCTGCTGTGTTATCAGCACAGTGACCCTGGATTGCTTTAGTGGGTCTGTACCTGAGGGCACACTGATCACACCAGAGTCCCTGCAGGCATAGACAACCACTACTGGCCAAGGAACCTGGGCCAATCCAAGCTCTTCCTACAAAAAGCAGCAATGCCTGGCTGGGAACTTGTGGCTTGATGTACCTTAGGGACGCGGGAATGGCTCAGTGCAACAGTGAGCCAACTTTGGTCCAGCAACAACATCAGGAAGACGTGGGAAAAAGGCATTTTGCCACCTGCAAAAGGAGCTGACAGCTGACAGAGCCCAGCTAAGGGCTGATGACCACAAACGTGCTCAGTTCCTTCATCCTTATCCCTTCTTTTCCCAGAGTGGCATTTGGGAGCCTGACCCACCTTCAGAGGCCAACCAGGTGCCAGAGCTGTACCCAGCTATAGGGCTGTTAGAGCTCAGGGTGCAGGGAGGTGAGCAGAGGTGTGCTGGTGCAGAAAGGGCTCTTGGGAACAGCTTCAGCGGAGACGGAGCAGGATCACCCTGTACGTGATAGCTCCCAAGAGCTCAGTGGGATGTGTGACCCTGAGATAACCCTTGCAGGAGCACTGGCTCCCAAAGATTGCTGCCACTTTTCTCTTTATACTGCTGTGCACAAGGCAGAAACCAACAAGCAGCAAAGTTTCCTTGAATGAAAGTACGACCCGTTCAAGGAGGGGACACGAGCTTGTCTGTCCTTGGCAGAGAAGGTGGCGAGCCTGATGTCCCAACATCTGTCAGTGCAAGTGTGATTCAGAAGAAATAAATGCCCTTGTTGTTCAGTCAGTAGCTTCAGTGAGAGGGACTCTGCAGTACAGCCTGCTCTGCTGGGGTCTCCTGGCCCTGAGCAGCCAGGATGACATGGCTCCTCTCCCCTTCAGGTTCTTCCTAAACAATCCCCTTCTGCAGGCACTTGGGCTTGTGGAAGAGAAGCCAGGCAAACAGGAGCACAGAGACCAGCACAAGGGAGCACAGCACCATCAGCCCCACGTAGCTGCCGTGGGAGAGAGGGGGCCCGGCTGGCTCCTCTGCAGGGATCATGTTGGTCAGGTTCAGCATGTAGCCCAGGGTCCAACCTGCATCACTGCTGCCGATCTGAAACAGAAGAGCAGAATCAGTGCTGGGAGGCTGCCTATGGCTTTGCCAGAGCAGTGGCACCCCTGGGGATAAAGGGCCAGGCTGTGCAGCAGAGGCTGCAGAGAGCTGCTGGGGTAGAGCCCTCCCCACCACGAAACACACCTTTCCAAGGAAGTGGATCATTTGCCAGTTATTTTCAGTGAACTCATAGCCATTTTCCAGGAGAGAGAGGATGTAGGCTCCAGAGAAGCAATATTCACTCAGGTACTTTTCTTTGATGTGGTGATATGCTGTCTTCACCTAGGGAAGGAGGCAATCACGAGACTGTTAAATACACCTTCCCACTGTGCCTGAGCATCCACTGCAGGTCCTGGGGGGATCTTCCCCATCTTGCTCCAGAAATTAACCCCAGCCATTTATCCTACAGAAAAGTGTCAGCAGCCCCAGTCTACTGCAACAAGCACGGCTCACCTCTTGCCAAGGCTGGGCACAGAAGCTCTCAATGGTGCTGGTCACTTTGCTCAGGGCAAGGGGGTTTGGTTCACTGGTCAGGTTCAAAAAGTTCATCACAAAATAGAAAGCAGAAAAAGCCTGAAGGAGAAAGATTCTTTTAATCTGATTAGGCCACAAATCCCACAAAAGCAAATGAGTTTATTTATAGATAGAGAAATATAAGAAGCAACATCACACACACAAGAGCAGGAATGTTTTCAAGAGTGATGTCATGTTGAGACGTACGGCTCAGAGCTGCTGAGAGATGGAGGTAGGAATTATGATATCCTGAAGAACTTCTGTGAGCTCTCTCCTTTACGTCTGCTAGTAGCACACAGTGAACACTGATTGCCATCACAACCATGATCCCATTTTGGCAACTGAGTGAGATGAGTGTGCAACCAATACCACCACAAAGAGCAGAGGTGATGGTCTGAAAGGATTGTACAGAGCCCCATAATATAATCC
The DNA here is from genome assembly GCA_013398275.1 of Promerops cafer. Classification (NCBI taxonomy): domain Eukaryota; kingdom Metazoa; phylum Chordata; class Aves; order Passeriformes; family Nectariniidae; genus Promerops; species Promerops cafer. Next base: position 338,028 of record VZSE01011912.1, read on the forward strand.
AAGGTCCAGAAACCCCATCTCTGACCATGGCCAGTAGCTGATAGGTAGGAGGCAGCTTAGGAACAGGGCCAGATTGTATTAGCAGTTCCCTAGAAAGCCTCACAATCACTGAGCAGCTCTTGCAGCTCTAGGACTGATGGTCAGCATGATGGCACACATAATGTGTGTTCAGAGCATGCACTGTCTCCTCATCATGTCTGGGAAGCAGACTCATGTCTAGGTGAGCAGACTGGTTTCAGTAGCACTCAGACACTGCTGGGTGAATTTCAGATCTGGTGCCACCACTGACCTCAGGAGACAAGGTTTGCAGGAGCAGTGTTCCTGCCTGCAGCAGGCTCTCCTGCCTCTGGTGCTGGACATCAGGAAGGACAGCTTAAAAAGTGAGTGAACAGAGCACCCCACGGAGATGGGTTAGAATGGGAACAGTGCAGTACTGGCAGGCCAGTATTTACTGGGGTAGCTCTTAACATGTCTGTCCTCACAGCAAGTGCAGCACCACTTTTGTAGTTACATGTCCAAAAAGCCATCTTGTAAATGATTTCCTGCCTCAGTCATGAAGAATGCACCCTAGCATTATTCTGAATTTCTGCTCTTCTGACATTCTGGATTACAGATAGTTGAAGAATGAGTGAAGACTCACCCCAAAATCCCCTTGTAATGGAGGTAGGTATATCCCATTGAAGGAGCAACTGGAGTAAGGACAATTGCTTTTGTTGAAGAGTTTCTGGATGTTTTCTCGGCACTTTTGATAGTCCCCCTCTCCCTTTATGTACAGCTGGCTGAAAGGTAATTGCTTTTTCTTGTCTGATGTGCAAGGGTTTTTGAAGAAGTCACTAATATTTATAGTCCTCTCATAACCCTTGTGAAAGCATGGGTCGGGGAGACTGCTGTCCTCCGCGGTCTGAAAGTAAAAATCAATTCAAACTGTTACACTTTGCTCTAGAAAAACACTCTGGGAAAGAAGCACAAGGAAGGGTGGCCCTTGTCACAGTACATCACATCCAGGTGCACACATCAGGTCGAAGGGATAAGGATGGCCTAAGGCACTGGCTGTGCAGGGGAAGATGTGGGTACTGCCGCAGCCTTCCTGTAGGATCCTGGGCAAATATTTTAAGTCACAGTTTGTGAAGCTGTGCTGTTGGTTTGGGTTTCTCAGAGATGGTAAAAAGTCACCTCCCCTGAGTACTTCAGTTAAATGCAGTTCTCTTGCTATCCCGTGCCCAAGAATCAAGGCATCTCAAATTGGTAGTACTTTTGAAAGTATGGACTGTCACCTCTTTGGGCACCTCATGCTCAGTCTGTATGGAGAACAATGACATTTCCCCAATCCAGACTAAGAGGTGAGCTGGGACACAGCAACTTTTACAGCACCAGTATCCCAAAGCTGGGAGAGTCCAGGATCATTCAATTACAGGTGTAGATGTACTTGCCTGTAGATCCCTGGCCAGTTTCTGCTGCAGAGCCTGGTCCTTCCCATAGCAGAGAAAGCTGTGCGTGTACACTTGGTAATCCTTGCCATAGAGACGGAAGTAGAGCTGGTTCTCTGGGGACTCAGAAGAGAGGTCCTTTGATACAAAGGTAATCTGTGTGGAGGCTCCTCCAAGGTCTAGTGCTCCTGATGTCTCACTTAAAGATTTCAAGGAGTGTAGAAGCTTTTTCCAGCCAGACTTGGGAAAAAAAAAAAAATCAAAGTAAACCAGATATACTGGGCGTGGAGAAGATTTATTTTGGAGAAATAAAAAAGAGAAAGAACTATGAGGGGAGAAGCAGAAGCACAGAACACAGGAAACATGGGAAGTCCTGGAGGGGGCATGAGATGAGAGCTGGAACAAGACATAAGAAGAATGCAAGCTTGTAAATACAGAAGATGGATCATGTCCGAGTGTTTGCAGGAGGGCAAATCTAATACTATTGTTATGAGAAAAAACAGTCCACTTACTGTTTCAGCTCTCAGAAGATTTATAAGCTCTACAGGAAAGAACCATAGTCAGACTTTTCAGAAACAGAAATATTTTAGATCGGGAAGTGAGAAGGATGCTGTATCCAAGCAAAATTATTGAAGATGCTGGTGTTTTATTTCAGTGCTTGAAGCCTGACTATAGTGGTGCATCCTGATACCACTAAGTATCAGCATGTACTCACAACAACTGCTGAGGCAAGATGTGCAGCTTCCTGATCCCTAGTAAAAGGCTTACAAGGGAAGAGAGTGCCTGTGACACCTTCTTGCAAGTCAGGACTTACAATGTGCTGCAAGCCAATGATTCAAATGTCTTGCTATAGATATACCACCTGCTTGAAATTGCCCAGAAGGTAGTTAATGGTGATCCATCCATAGGCTCCTTCTTCTTGACCAGTGATGATTCTGGCACCCTGGAAGTTGAAGGGAGCTGAGCGTAGTGTGTTTCCTACTGAGGACAATACTTTGTCAGCTGCACTTTCATTCTGCAACCTGGATGAATGAAAGAAAAGATGGAGTAACTCTGGCTCCACACAGCTCGCTATGTGCTTTATTCTGGGTAGGCAGGCTGCAACTCCCCTTCCCCACCAAGTGTCAGTGATAAGAGATTGGTCATCCATATGAGTCATCCAGCTCTAACTGGCCATGGTCCTCTCTGTCACACCTTGACAGCACAGCTGCCACAGCTGCCAGCAGCTCTGACACTTACAGACCCTGCAGCTGAGAGTGGTAGGTACTTGGAGCAGAGACCAGAGCTCTTGTTCTGTAGCATGTATTCTGACAGGAACTGCACTGTGGAGACTCCTCTCACTCTTTACTGTCACCATTAGGGAAGAAATCCAGAAGATATTCCCAAAATTTCCCAGGCAATGTATACCTAAGATCAGTTCCCTGTCCTAGCCAGGAGAGGTCTGGGTCACCCTCATGAAAACCACAAATTGTAATTAAAGGAGGATGTGATTATAAAATTACCTTAGCCTCTGATGGCCCTCTGTGGGGAGTTACAACATGTTTGAGCTCAAAAATCTGGGATTAGGCCTAATACTAGATTGCAGGGATGTTTGAGCATCCCTTTATTGTGGGGATGTCTATGCATCAGCTTGGGCACTGCTGATCTCCTGGTGCCTCTGTGCTTCATGTGGATGCAGGAGATGATGGAGGGTTGGAGTGAGTGGGGAAGCCACAGAAAAGTCCAGGGATCTCGTGGCTCAGAGAGGCCAGCAGCAGAGAAGGGTCTCTGGGCACAGTGTGAGCTGGCAGTGTGTGCAGGGACTGTTCCCAAGAGGCCCCACTGCACTGCCATGCTGATCCCGGGTGCAGTGCTGCAGGAGAAGGGGCCAAGCCCTGCGGTACCTGAGAAGCCGCATGCCAGCAGTTGCTCCGAGGTAGACGGGTGTCTCTTTGTGCTGTGCTGAGGGAATCACCTCTTTTGCTTGTTGTAGGCACTGTGCCAGAGAGGGACCTGCCTTCTCTGTGGCGTGGGAGTAACCTGAGATCCCAGGGCCTGCAAGAAGTGAAGACACTTTTTTGTTCAGACTCCAAGCATAACCCCAGAATGCTGTCATGAGCAGGTGTGTTAAACCATATCACAGGCAGCAGAATTGGATCCAACCACCCCATTCCTGAGGAGCTTTAGGAATCCTACAGCACCAGCTAAGCCCAATGCAGGAGGTGGGTGGCCACAGTGCCCAGAATCTGCCACCCTTTCTCTGCAAAGCAGGCTATGAACTAGCAATGAGGGCTGAGACAAACAATTTCTTTAGCATGCCCTGAACATCTGCAGTCTCTTCTCTGAGTCTGCCTGGGTGTACCCTGGATCTGCGCCTGAAAATCCCTGACCCTTCTATGCTGGCTCCTCCGGGGGCAGATGCTGTCATTTGTTTGTGTACCTTGTACTCACACTACAGCACTGGGTGTTTTGCAGCTATTGCGTCTTATGCTAACCCAAGGGAAAAATCATTGTCCCTCTCTGCCATGTGTCCCCTGGTTCCCTGGACTGCCCCAGGACCAGTGCCTGCACGGCAGCAGTGAAGCCCCATTTGCTCCAGCTTGCTGTGTGCTCAGTGAGCTGCTCATGACATGGGATGCAGCAGCACTGAGCAGCTGTCACAGCAGCTTGATAACAGTAGGGCTCTCCCCTGCACTGCAGAGGCCTGAAAAGACCCCAGGCAGGTCTGACAACACCTCAGAATGCAGCGATCCTTGATGGTCTGTGCTGTCCCCTGTTGTGTGCACCCCTGAGCTTCATTCATGCCTTCCTAAACCATGCAGTATCTACACAGCAATTAAATAGAATTTAAAAAGCTCCATGACACGCATAAGTTGAGCAACCTTGAGCTACAAGCCCTGTGCATAGCTTGCACAGAAGCCTTTAAAAAGGGCAAACCATGCTCTCCCCTCTCATTGGGTTCATCAGCACTCCAGCAAGAGTGCATGAAGACATTTTATTTATTTAAGTACAGTCTTTGGTGTAGTTTTTTTCCAAAAAGCAATTAATTCCAAGCATCCTGAAAACAAAGGAAAAAGTGGATCCATTTTTCTCCCCAGGAAGGTCAGGCACATACAGCTCCCCATGGGCAGCAGTGAGATATACATTATCTCACAGATGTAACACTGTTTCTACTATTGGCCTCTTCCTCTAGATATCTCCTCCCTCACCCTTTTATTACATCATCTCTTCTTCATCCCACACCCCTTCCCCAGCTCTTTTTTCTCCTCTTACCTTTCACTTTACACACCTCCACCTGCTGCACCACGCCGGTGTCGTTCTCCTTCTCTGCTGGCCACTCGTACACGTAGAGGTTGGTGTGGGACGATCCCGCATCCAGCACGATCCCATACTGTGGGAAAACAGAGCCCATATCCCACCTGGGGCACCAAACCAGACCCGGGGTGTGCTGGCCTCCACACACGGGGGACCAGACACACACAGCCCATCCGTCTGGCAGCTGTGGGAATGTGTGTCACTGCTCTTCTCTGCAGAGCTTCAGTGCAAACCCCCCATCAAAGGAAGCAGGAGCAGAGAAACCGCGAAGCTGGGACTGGCTACTCAAGAGGCGATTCCCTGTGAAGCTGTAACTGGTTTTACCACAAAGATGTAAAACAAGATGTTGAGGTGCATGGAGCCAGAAGAAGAGGTTAGCCAGAGCCAGCAAGGGCAGCGACACGTCTGTGAGCACTATGGACACCTAACCCCCAGCTTGTTTTCCTCTAAGGGTACCAGCTCGTAATACCTTAACATTCTTCGGAAGTGGCTGGTTTTGGGTCACTGCTACAGCAATTAAAGCAATTACGGCCAAAGTAGAGAGGAATCCCAGGATGAGTAGAATCGTTCTTGTTGAGGACATCTTTGGTTTGGTACCTGTGACTAGAGCAGAAAAAGGATGTTAGTATCCCAGTAGCCCATCTTTCCTCACACCCCAAAGGCATGTCTTTTGGCATGTTCCTGTAGTCCTTTTCCCCTATGAAGTATCTGCCTTTGCCCACCAGGTTATGAATGGCCTGTGTTTGCAGAATTGGCACAGTATGATAAATCACACACTTTGCAGAACTTGTACCACTCTAATTCCTTAAATGTTACAGGCATATTTGAGATAACCTACCTAACAAATTAAGACTTTTGTGATTTAATATACATGGTTAGCAGTAGAATTCTGTAAAAAAGGCTGCTTATGGCTGATGAAAATCATTCACAACCATTATGTCACCTGAGCTTTCAGAACCAATATACATATACTTGCACTTGTTAGTGCCTAGCGTGATGCTGTCTTTCACATTTTTCTGCTTTGGGTAATCCTTCCTGTATCCCACAGTCAAAACCTCATTTCACAACATAGGCTTGGACAGTTTTGCAACTGTTTAATAAAATACCATCTTACTACATGGAGCTCTAGAAAGGGTATCAGTGTATTTTCCAGATTTATATCTTTGATGTAAAGTCAACAATTTCAACAAACAAATAACTTCAGGGGACATATATGTTCCCACTACAACAAGAAATCCATTTCCACCAACAGTGATGCTCTATACTCAAAAGCACTGATCATCTGACTCGTATGGGAAATAGTTTCTCTTCTCCTTTTACACAAATACTCCAGGAGATGTTTAGGAGTACATTACGGGTCATTCAGGATGGCAATACCTCAGTGCAGGCAACCACGTCGACTATTGTCACGCTCTGAGATGGTGACTGAACCTGCTCTGCATCTGCATGCCAGAACTTGTGTTCCAGGGGTCTCCAGACCTCCAGACCCAGATCAATGCTCCAAATCCATCCTGGCACTTCATGTCATGCATGCAAATATGAAAAGCATTCAAGTTCTGAACAGGGTCAGCTTCTAAGAGCTCTGGTTTTATGTGAGAGGTGGTCCCAGGTTCCAGAACTCTATAGTGTTACCTGACCCTACAAATGACTCTAAGTCCTCAAGTTATTCTCAGGAGTTAGCCCAAGTGAAAAGAAGCAACACACCTCTGGAAATCTCTAAGTATAGGCAAATAACAGCTTCTTACCTTCTTAGAGAAAATGGAACCTAAAAGTGCCAGGAGAGCTCGCTTTGAAGATGCCCTAGACAGGCCCATTGGGAATGTAGCAGGGACCTGGAGCTCTGTGCTCCCTCTCATGTGTAAATCTGCCGAGATTGACTGGGAAATTTGGAACCTTGTAACACTCTTACTTCGTGAGTGCCTGTTAGAGGCTCAGCATGCTTGCCAATATCTCCAAGAATGCGGCTTAAAAAAATAGTCTAGTGCACATACCAGACAGTAGGAAGTAAGAACGTATTTTATCCAACTCTATTCAAAAATGCCCAGAACTCAGGGCTTGAAGTGATTAGAAACAGCAGAGCATGAGGGCTGGGAGACCTTCCTTCGTATTGGACAGAGTAGTTGGCTCTGGTTATGACAGCACTGGGCATGTCTGTTGAACAAAAATTATTTTAACCCTAGAAAAATGAATTAAAGCAGATGCTATAATGTAAAATTAGCTGCACAGTACAGATATGAAGTTAGCGTGCCTGAAAACTGAAACTGCTGCTGACAGTTGCACAGCACATCCACATAATTATTGCCACACCTACTCTGAGATCTTGCCTAGAGGCAACCATAAATGAATTTGTTATGTTTGCTGTCATAGGAATGAAGGATATGTGACTTTGCACAAGTTATAAGGTTTTCAGATTTCCTGTTGTGATGGGTATTGTCAAACTGCTGTATCTTTTCAGCAGCCACACTCTGAAAGTGCCAGAATTGGCAGCAGAGCAGGAACATTGTTCTCACTGTAATGGACCATCCCAATTATGAGCTAGAAATCCCTTGTCTGAAGGCAGAGGCATAATGATAATTGTCTGCATCTCACCTGTAGCCTGAGATTAGTAATTTTTTTTGCCAAGGCACATTATTTTCTTAACCCTGAATATGCCTTTTGCCTGAATTTTAGTTCAGTATCATGAGCCCTTTTCAGGACTTTGGGGTTTGTAGATAGGTGACTTCATTGCTCTATCCCATACCAGACCATCCATCTCTGTGAACTCTAATGCTACCAAGGACCATTTTATTGAAATGTTTCATACAAGAAAAAGTACAGAGTGATAAGCATAGTCCAGAAGGTAGTGTAACAAAGTAATAACCTTCCAAAGGGCACTCAAAGTGTACAGACTTGAATACTTGACAGACTTGTTTAAAAAGGACAAACTTATTTTTAAAAATCCAAACAAAAACCAAACCAAAAAACAACACTGCAAATCTATCTAAAGAATTCAATGTAGTTAAAATTCACTTGCTGTTTGTTCAGAAAGGTGAGGTATTTCAATAAGTTCCCTTTTCTGTGCACTTGGTTACCTCCATCAGCTCTAGGTGTAATTGCAGGTTCTGCAGGGGCTAAAGAATTAAGCTATTCCAGTTTCCTCCAGCTCCTTTGAATTTCACATTCACACTGCTGAATGCCATGCAAACACTCCCCAGTGTCAACCAAGTGGAGCAGTACTTGACTGATTGCCAGGCCTCAGGGTTTTCCTTCCACTAGCAGTTTTCCTCAGCTAAAGATTAAGCAGACACGATCTTCTGTCCCCGTGCCCAGTCAGAATCCAAGTAGAGACACATCTCTGCTTTTTCTCTCACTCTGCCCACTGAGTGCAGTGACTAAAGCATCTCGCAGGGCCATAAGTAGGCACAGAAATGATGCTGCTTTTCTCCTCTCAGAGCTCAGAGCCGCTTGATGCTGGAGCCCTGCCCGGCTGCGCGGGCCCTGAGCGCTCTCCAGATGCTGGAGCACAGCCCAGCTGCTCAGGCATCTCTGTCTGTTTCCAATTTTGGTCTCTTTGCTTTTTTGTAGGGCTACCACTGGTTCCATCCAGTGATGGCCCCAAACCGTAAACAGACTAGCATCCTTTCTGTCTCCAAGACAGAGAACTGGGAGGATGTTGTCAGTCACCCCAGGTAGCAGCAATTTTGCTGCAGAAACCCTGTTGCTCTTAGTGAATCAGCAGGAAGGACCACACCAGTGTGGGAGGCAGCTCTGCATGAAGGCAAGGAAGCAGATTTGACTCGTGTCTTCCAGAGCTCAAGACAAATAGGAAATGGCCCCTCCAGCCAAACTACACCAAGTCACTGGCACCTCTGCATGCCAGGAGATGTCACTCACAGCCAAGGCTGCCCACCCTCAGCTCTCTTCTCAGCAAACAAGACTCGCTAACAAAAGTTAAAAGGAATCAGGCAACCAGCTGCTTTTAGACATGCAATAAGCAGAGACTAAGGCTTGTTTAAGGAGTGACATTAGGAATGTCAAGCAGAAAAAATGCTGTGCATAAACCAAAGCCATGCTTGGTTCAGACAATCTCACTGTGACCCATCATCTCTAATAAATACAAATATTTTTGTAAGCTCTGACTTTGCACAACAGATAAAGCTGATGTTTGATCTTTCATTTGGATGTTCATGCTCAGTCTGTTACAGAAGGGATCACAAGAGGTTGTACTGCAAGGCCACCCCTCTTCCACTGCACAAGTGCCACACTACAGAGACAGTTCCCACCATCACCTTTATCCTCTCAGCACTCCTCTCTGTGGTCAGAAACATGCCCATTTTCAGCCCTAATTTATTTATTGTCAGTCTATTCTCTCTACCTGTCTTCCACTTCTATCTCACAACTTCTGCAATGCCCAGTCCTAGGAGAATTTATTCTCTTAGTCAACTTGTAAGAAATGATCCTTTGTGGATTTTTGTCTTTCCCAGCCTTTTCTGTCTACGTGAAGAGTCCAGAATCACTTCTCTATGTGTAGAATTACTTGCTTATATTTTTCTTGAGCATTCTTACCAGAGCTGCAAGGAGACTGGCCTTGCACAGCACTGAACCCGTTCCACAGGAGATGATACAGTCCCAGCCTAAATGAAGTGAGGTGGGGACTGGTGCTACCTCAGAAGCATGGTCATCCACCATCACAGGCTGAGCTAAGTCAACCCAGAACCTCTCATGCAAGCTCAGCAAACCCACCCAGGAGACAGGGACTCTGGCAATGCAGTCTGTGCACATTTTCTAACTGCAAGAGTTCACGTCTGTGGAGTTCTGCTGGCAGTGATGGTAGGGAAAGGGCATGGGAGCAGTCAGTGATGCTGTTCACATGGAGAGGAGACACTCACATGATCCTCCTGGTGAGTGAAAACGAGATTTCAGTAGTCATGAAGTTTTTCAGGCTGAATTGCCTGAAATGACCTCACTGATTGGTCTGTGATGTTGCTGAACTTGCAGGGTTCAGGGTTTGATGCACATTACCCAAAAGACACTCCTGTCTTCAGACTCACCACAACCAAAAATCTGAGTGCATAAATGCTCAGAAGAGCCACACTGCTTCATTTATCAACCCTTTTATGAAATTTTCCCTGTCCCCAGCTGACTTCTTACTCATTCTTCATCTGGCCTTTTTGTTTAAACATGCTTGTATCCAAGTTACCTAGGAAGACTTTGCTGCAAAGTAATGTAAACCACCTGTTTCAAGCCAGCATATTGGAAAAGTCTTTTCTTAGCCTGTCAAGAGGCTCAGTTTTTGTCTTAGAATTTACATACAAGCACATATACAGTAAGTCACTGGCTTTGGTGTAAGGTGCTTTATTTCAAAGTATCAGGACAAGACACTCAGCATGTTGAAACTAGAATTCAAGCTCCAGATCAGGCTTTTACATCACTTTTTACAGCTTACACAGAACAGTGTGGGAGACTGTACTCCAGGTTTTAATTATTCATATGGCAAAGACTGTGGCCTAAATACTGGTGGGATCTCTGCCCCTCCTTGTAGTGCTATGTAGAATAATAAATATACATTTACTGGGTTATATTTTTCCAGATGAAGTACTTGTAAGTGCTGAAGTACAAACATTGAAGTGTCACTGAAACTGATAATCCAAACAGTATAATGGATTTCTTGGATGCTGACTCTCAGAGGCATTTGATACTGAAATCATGCATCCCTACATGTCTCAAAACCCACAGGCTCCTATGAATTTAGGCTATACAGCTTGGCAGCTTGAGCTGTCCCATGGGCACACATGCCTGTGCATTAGTCAGCTGGAAGATAAAGAGGGTGCCTGTATCTGAGATAACACCAAGCTGGGATCAAAGCACACTGACACATAGGACTGGAATTGAAAATAAATTTGACAACTAGGTGAGAGCCTGGTGAAAACATCTAACTCACTTAAGGACAAAAGCAAATATGACATTTAGGTAAGAGCCATCACCCAAAGACAGTGTGGTGAGCAATTTCATAAGCAGCTTTTCCAGAGAAAACGTTATTGCAGCTATAGCAGTTTATAGTAATCTTTCCCTCCATCTAAAGCTGGTAAATCCTCATGTGAGGTTCTATGACCAGTTTTGGACACTGCCTTCCAGGAAAGATGTAGAACGCTTGGAGAAACACCAGGAGAGAACAAGAAAGATCACAAGCCTAAAAACTTGACCTATGAGGAAAGATTGAAGGAATTGAATTGTCAAGTTTGCAAAAAAGAAGAGTAAAGAAGGCTCATTAGTTGTCTTCAGACAAATGACATTTCTATCTGCCAGCACTGGTGTAGCCAATCCCGCCTCAGGATGAGGGTGGCTCCTGGATTTTCTCCCAGTTCCGTTTCCTTGGTTCAGAAGGAGAGGAATCAGCAAAAAGGGGACAATGCAGTCATAAGTTACGCTGTCAGCAAAGCCAATGCACTGCCTGTGCTCTCCCTGTGGGATACAGATGCAGCTGTACAAAGGTGCTCCTTCCTTTGCCCAACAAAGCTCCAGGTTTCATCCAGACCTAATTCAGCCACAGCAACCACCCTGCTGTATGCTCTCCATGTGTGCAGCCCTGCTTGGTGTGGGGGTAGCTCATCCTTTTGCTGCTTTTAGTGTTGTGGCTGGGATACAGCCCTGGGAAATTGCACAAGACACATTGAATGAGCCTTCTTTCCCTGGAAAAAAGAAAAGCACGTGGACATCCTGTAGAACTGCTGGGTGCTGGAGGCAGCAAAAGCTGAGGAATAGTAGCAAGAGATGGATACAAAGGAGCAGGCAGCACACAGGCCCTTCCCTGCCCTCCACAGCTGCCCGCAGCACAGAGGGGCTTTGTGCTTGAGGAGCCCCGTGGCCCTGTGGTGCAGAGTAACTGCTGGAGAAGTGATGTCCAGGGGTTCTGGCCACAAGCCCCAGTGGCCCAGACTGCCCCAGCAAGTGCCCCATTCACCCGTGCACAAAGCAGGTTCCCCTGTCAGAGACCTTCCCAGGGTGCAGAGCTGGGGATGGTGCTCAGCCTCCCTGGCTCTGCAAGGCACCCACACTCCCTCCCACCTTGGCCTCACAGCCCATCTCCCTGGTGTTACACACAGCCCCACCAAGCCTTCCCAATGCCTGCTCATGAAATACTCTCTCTGCAGGAAGATTTTTCTGGCTTGCATCACAGCAGTCAGACCCAGATACTGAATATTCTTAAACACAACCAGCAAGTAGCAGGATGCTACAGTTATTTTTTACATTTATATGCTGTTTACTGGACTTTTAAGCCTGTATCCTACTTGTACTCATACTCATTTCTTTACGATTCTCACATCAAAGAGGTTTTTCAAATCAGAAGAGAAAACTGTTATCAGTTACATCAGTTTCCTGTCAGGAAACCTCTGGTATTAATTTACCACTAGCCATCAAAGCTATATTTTAACTGGAGAAGATTTATTTCCATTATCCACAAAGCTTGAAGTTTCATCAGAAAATATCCAGTGAGCTCAAGGGGGCTTCCCCTCCTCCCTGGCTTACCAGCAAAATGATTGCTTGAATATGCTTGACTATCACATGATGCGAAGGCATTTGTTTGTCTTTTTGGGGGAAAAAACCACATGCAACAAGCACTGACAGCTTTCAGCTTTGTCATTATTGATAGTTTGAATACACAGACTTGCAATGGCCCAACGGTGCTGCCAGGCTTCCACTTGGGCTCAAGATCCTTACATTCTTCTTTCTCTTCTGAACTCTCTGCCCATGATTTTTTTCCTTATGCTTCTTTTGACCATCTTTTACAATTTCCAACTTTGAATTTGCACTAGTTTTATCTTCAGTTTTTTCCGTCTGAATATGCATTTTTAAGAGATTTTATTATTTTCAAATTAACATAATTTTTAACAGTTGGATTATGGCTTCTTTGGAATGAAATAAGAAGAGAATTGGCTGCTTCTTATTAGCATTCCTATTTCCACATTTTAAATACTTTGCTGATTCAGCTCAAGTATTTTTTATTTTGTGATGTTAAGAGCTACTATACATTGTTGACACAGAATAAGTGTGCATTACTTTTACAATAATTTGAAACTCTCATAGAAATTCCTCTTTTTCTCTTGTGACTGGGGTCAACATACATTTCTCTTGAGCTAGAAGTAATGCATTGCAAACTGTGAGATGGTCGCCCTCAGTTCTGAGAAATTGCGTTGTCTTTCACTAAAATCCACCATCATATCAGCTTTTCTTGTCCCTATATAGAGAGCCGTGCCTGTCTCTGTCCCCAGCATCCTGGCTGGTGACAGGCACTGATCTTCACTTGCTTTGGTCTCTTGCTCCCAGTTCAGCCCCAGGCAGCTGTTGTGGACAACTATTCAATCATTGCTGCTACTGCAGACAGCAGGACCACTGCTTACACTGGAAGATGGGTGCTGTGTGAGTCACATCACCAACCCCGTACAGACACCCTTTCCTGTGTCCCATCAGTCACCCACACATGAGGGGCATGTACAGGTTATCATGAAAAAAAGAGAGGAAACAGCCTCCAGAACAACCACTCCCCCCTTCAACACCCACGTTGTGCCAGCAAGTTCAGAAACTTCCTGGAGAACAAAAAGTCCTGAGCTTTGTAAATGCTGCAACGCCCCCCCGGAGGTTCCGACGGGAATGGCCCAGAGGAAGGAGATCCAAACGCCGTCACCCTCAGCCTGCTCTGCGTGCAGCGCGCTGTGACTCCCGCTGCTGGCAGATTACAGCCCCGGCAGTCGCCAGTCCTCCTGCACGCCCTCTGCGCTGAGCCTTTCCTGCCTTCGAGGGGCTGAGGCCACCAAGCCTCTCACCACACCTCAAGGATGTTTTTCTCTGAACTGTGGACTCCTGGGATCACCTTGTGTGTTGAAGAACATTACTGCTTTCAGGGGTTCACTTCCCTGCTTTCCAAAATAAACAGCACAGCTGCCCAAAGTGCCACGTGTCAGCCAGTGCAGCCGCTGCCCCACGATTTCTGCACAGAAAAGAAACCAGCTTTGCTCCTGAAGTTTCACTTCCCATTCAGGACCAAAAACCATAGGAGACTGATCACAGACACACAAACACTGTTCCAAGCTGGTGCAGCATCAGCAGAGCCACTGGCAAGGCCCCTGGGGGTGACGCCCATTCCCCAGCAGTCCCACGTGCGAGTGCACAAGCTGCAGTGACTGACTGTGCCTGGGATTTTGCCTATAGCCAGGCTGAGCCGCCCCTTAATACTGAGATTTCCAGCACCTCTATTTGCTGTCGTAGATGAGCATTTCTAAGCCCTATAAGGTACCCAGTGAGTTTTTCCTCCCTTAACATGCATAGCATCCCTTTGCAGCAGAGAACACTGCAGGCACCTTCCCTTTGCAACTAATCCTAGCAGATGAAGCAAAGTCCTGCTGTATTCAGGCAGGGCAGCAGCCCTGCTGCCTCCTTTCAGCAGGCCAGGGTTAGGGCTGCATGCATAAAAAAAGATAGCACTCTGCTTAAACACTTCCCAACTCACCCCTTTACCTCCAGCTGTCAGCACTGCAATCTCCATTCCTCGTTGCAGAGCACAGGGCAAGGAACAGCTGGAATAGTTTCTTTCTCTTGCTGAGGAGCACATCCACTGTCTAGGCCTTGTGGAAAAACATACTGATTTCTCAGAGGTCAGCTTTAATAACTAGGATTCCCACAAACCATGAGGAGAATTCAGCTCATGATATTTGGCATGAATATAATTCTCTGTTCCTCATGCTGCTACAATTTCCATTTCAAATAGCAGGAAACAAATTACCCTGTGATATTTTTAAGGACAATCAATGGTAAGGAACATGGGATCAAAGGCTATTGCGGGGCACAGGCGTTGACAAAGTTCCTGAGCATAAGAGAAGAAATACTTCTTGGAAGTTACAAAGGTAATAAGGTAAATATGAATCTAAATTTTCATGGTCAGAGGAGCACTTTGAAAAGGCTGGAGCCTCACGCTGACATGTAACAAAACAGCAAAAGAGTTTGCTGGATGAATGGGCTGGCACAGGATCCTATTAATCTCTAAAGTTCAGATTACTTATTACTGGGATGTGCATTGAATCCTGAATGAAGAGTTAGGCTCAGGGAAAGAAACCCATTTATAATCAAGCCATAGTTTGGCCTTCAATCTCTATGTCTCCATTAATCTTCCCTCTCCCCACTATTCTTGCCTCAAATATTTCAAAATACAAACATGAAATATTTTGGATAAGGCAGCATGGGTGCAGGGGGACATTCAGAGCAGCCCACCCTTCTGTCCAGAAACCCTGGGCCCATGAGAAAAGGAGCTACAGGTCTGCTGCTTCCCTGGAGCCACTGTGTTTCCCAGCCTCTGTCAGCACCATTCTCCCTCTGGCTTGGTATGGGAGGTACCAAGCTCAAGCCAGAGCCAACCCTCCAGCCACAGGATCTCCAGCCCAGCTGCAGTGCTTGCAGCAAGTTCTCATGAGCACACATTTTCCTCACATCTCCTGCAGGAGCAGGGACATTGAAAAGGTTAATTATTAACAGCTCTGGGACAAATGAGCAAGAAAGAAAACAAATCCATTTATAAATCAGCTAAAGAGAAAACTTGTGACTCTAATGTTCTCCTTTGTAATTCCTTAAGTGTGGCCTGGAGGTGACCTGGCATCATTTCTTGTGATGCTGAATCAGCAGAACAGCCCCACTTGTGCATTGAATGGCCTGATAAGAGCAAAATACACCCAAGAAAGCACTGACTTACACCATGTCCAGGTTTTTCTTTGTTTCTGTTAGGATTTGGGGAGACTGCTAGTGCTCTAATTTCTCACCACTAAATACCAAGCAGTGACTCACATTATCATCTACCTCTGCAATCCAGGACAAAGGCTTTCCTCCAGGACAAGGTGGAGACAGGATAAAGAGTGAAAACTCAAGCTAGAGCTGTCTGAAAGAACAAGGTCATTGCTATCTCAGCTCTCATTTAGGAGCATACCAATCCTGAATACTTTGCCAGACTTTGTTCTTTGATAACATTTCTCAAGGGGGTGGGGGGGAGGGGAACAAAAATAACAAAACGCTGTTCTGTTTAACAGTTACCCATAGCAGAGAAAAGCTGAGCTAAAGTTTCCAACAATTATCAGTACAAAATCCTAAAATAGACATGCAATGTACCATTTTTGAGTTTAAAACTGGCTGGACAAGAGTTCCATCATGTGGATTGAAAGCTGTGTAACGAGAACAAGGCAGCTTATCAAGATGCCATGTTAGAACAACAGTGTTAAAATGCTCAGTGCAGCAGTGGTATGGATGAAGAAAGCAAGGCCTTAAGCAGATATGGCAAATTGTTGTGTAATTCATTGGGAGGAACTGTATGCCCAGGAAGGAGAGATAAACGATGTCCAAGGTATCTATGGAAACCACCATCCTATACAGGAAACAATTAAACTCAGAAGAAGACAAACAAGAGAGAAATAACTCAAACATCAATGCTCATAAGGCAAACAACACTAATTGAAAGCAGGATTTGATCCCAAAGAGATGGGGCTCACTTAAAGCGATGTGAAATATGGAAATGAAGGCTAGCAGCTGAAGGAGAAATAGGAGCTGTACAGTAACTTTTGGGGCTGTCTCCTCAGAGAAGATGTGGGAACCACCCTAGCTTTAAATCCATTTATAAACTGGCTGGGCTCCCACAGCAGTCTCATTCAGATGACTCGAAGCAGTAGGTCTCTTCCTGGGCCATGACCTGCTCATCCTTTACGCAGGCATTTGGGAAGTCAACTTAGTTTGGGTGGGAACAGTGAAGTCAAAGTGCTTGGGAGTAGTTTCAGTTTTGGGCTTGCCATCACTGAAAGCATCTGAGAACTTTCCTTGGCCTCCTGTTTTGTCTGATATTTTTATCCAGTATTTTTCAGCCCTTCGAGCCTTTTATAGCTCAGCTTAGGCCTGATTATATTTTTGCTACACTGATCACACCAGAACAAAAACTTCTTAAGCTCTGATGGTCTTACCAGTTTTAAATGAAAAAAGATGCGAAAGCTTTGTTTAAGAATGGAGAAGTTTTTAATGTAGCTATGATACAGCAAATTAATGAAGCAGCAGCGCATGACCTTACGAAAACAGGAAGATGATGTTTGGTTTGAAAAATCGTTTTTGTCCCATTTTCTCACCCACGCTCACTCCCCCTGTACTCGCAGGCACCAAGCTCACTGAGGTGCTCCAGCAGGATCCTGTGTGAGATGAGACCAAGCCTGCCAAATGCCAAATCCTCACTGCACCTCTTGGGCTCCTCTTCAGTGACAAGCTACAAATTCTTGAGCAGGTCTTTCGCCATCTTCAGGAGTTAATGGTTACCACAGAGTGATTCTTTTGCCTGGAAATCCCTTTTATCTAGAACAAGTGGCTGCTCAGTGCCTTTTTTACCCCCTCATTTTGGGTACCTTAGCTGTCTGTCTGCTTGCTGGAAGAGGAGAAGGACAACTTGCTCAGAGCATGTGCTGTGAATTTACTGTGATCCATCTGTTATTTGAGCAGTTTTGCTCCTCAAGGACTCCTCTGCTCTTTATCAGCACCCAGGCCTTTTCCTGACAAGCCATCCATGTGAGGCTTGTCAGGGCACAGGCAGCCAGACTTGTTGCAAACACATTTTTTATCATTTACCCAGTTTTGGTGCAGTCAGTTACATCCTTGGTTATCAATACAGACCATTCTTTTACTCCTTGATCTGTTTCTTCTTCTCTCACACAGGCACATATTTCCATTCACATTTCCTCCAGGCCAGCTGTAGTATTTCTGCTCCTGCAGCTGCCTGCCTACCTTGGCCATGGTGTGTTTTCACAGGCCATCATTGCAGTTGGGAAGAGGTCTCCTTGGTTTGGTTAGGTTATGACAACAGCAAAGGAAGTCGGTTTTAGGGCTGCTGTGGTTACCATGCAGTTCTGCTGCCCAGGTGCAGCCAGGTCTCCTGCTCGGAGCTTGTGCCACAGCATGAGCACAGCAGCAGGGGCACTCTTTGGGAAGTTAGAGGATGCTGAAATCCTGCAGAGCAACAATGAAGCCTGTCCCTGGGTGTCACTACCAGTCTCATCACAGAGGATTTTAAATTGTTTTCAACCAAGATCTCACCGACAATGTTAGAGCTGGAGCTGTTTTCAGCCTGTCACCTGCTGAGCAGCTCCCTGTGACAGCACGGGGTGAGGCCATTGTCACCAGTGTGGCCGAGACCTGGTGCTGTTCCTACATCCAGGCTTGCAGGGCAAGGCTGGCATTAACCTCAGCTTCTCCCATAAAGCTCTTGTGAGACTGGACAGCTGCAGTTATCCCAGAGCAGAGCCACAGCACCCACAAGGAGGCTTTTTGCACTCACATTTTCTCATGTCACATTCTTGTGAGTCCAGCCTTCTCCCAGCACACAGACACCAAGCAAGGACTCTCTCACTACTTTCCCAACATTGCCAGGCTCCCCTTGGCTCTGTGGCTTTCACAGCTGAGTCCAGCTCTCAGCAGCGCTGTCTGCCCACATCATATGGGAAACTAATACAAAACAGGTAATGCTGGAGGCCCCATCATACTTTTGTCAGCCTTTCCCTAATAACAACTCATAACACTTAAATTTGACACTGCTTTTCACCCATACATTGCCAAGGAGTTTACAGAGGCCAGCACCATTAGCCTTATTCCCCCAGCTGATGAAAAAGCATAAGAGAGCAGCAGACATCCCAATGCTCTGCCCTGTGCACCACCTCATCCACTTGTCTGGGTAGCTCTCATGGACCAGGGGCTGCAGCACACTCCCTCCTGCAGAGAGACAGAATTCCCAAGGTCCAGGGCAAGAGCAGCGCACTTTGGCTACAGCTACTCTTAAATTAATCTTCCATCATTTTGATATATTCTCTGATGTTCTGCCAGACTAACAACAATTTGGAGATTAATGGTCCAGTAAAGTACATGCATGACTCATGCTACAATTTCTGTGCAGTTCTGCTACAACTTAAAAAACAGGGAATAAAAATTGAAAATGTCATTTAGGTTAGAAGAAACATGCTGGAAAAGAGAAACACAGGTGTCAGAGTCCCATGGAGGAATGAAGGCATTCCCTGTGTCTCCTTCCTGCAGACATCAGGGATGGAGGAAGGAGAAACCAACAGAGTTAAAAGAATTCATTACTACATTATAAAGATGCCAATAAACTGAAGACTAACTGCTACACCACACCGAAAATTCCCAAGATGTGCAAATTTATGGTTACAGTCTCCTGAGAAATAGAGATGCAAAAGAAGTCCTCCAAATCTCTGTTTACAGAAGGACATCTATTCCCAGCAAGGCCTATGAGATCCAGTTAACATTCTTAGGTGCTGAGTGGCCACAGGACTGAAGATTCTTAAATTGGTAGAGAAATTACTAGTCTCTGTAGCTGAGACACGCTTTGTAACCTAAAAAGCAACTATGAAATTACTGTCTTTAACAAGGAGTTCATAGCATGGGGCCAGGTTCTATTGTAAACCACTATTTTTAAGATGAAGTGCAGGGGTTTAGTTTCAGAGTTTGCTTAACTGCTCTGTTTGCTCTGCCACAAAAAGGGACTATCCTACCCCTGTCTTATGCCATAGTTCCACCTTTCAAATACAGTCCTAATTCTCTTTAGTTAATGACAGAAGAAATTCTAAAGAACTGTGCTGGAACACTCTTTTCTTCTTTTCAATATTGCTTTCATGCTTTTGGTCACAACAGTATTTCTAAGTATTGTAAACAAGAGCCTGACCACTAGATTTAGCAGAATAAAGTTCTTTTTGGCTTCCGGTGTGTTCATGTTTACTGCAGTCTCAAACAAAGCTGACAAACAGCAAGCTTCCTATATTGTTTCAGTGAAGTGAGACTAAATATATAGAAGCTTTAGATCAACTTATTTGGCACATTCAATTCAAGACAAAATTGCAGATTTCCAGTGCATTTCCCAAAAGAATCTGGAGCCAGCAGCTAGGGGCTGACTGTGGCAAAAAGTGGGCAGCTCCTGGCAGGAGCTGCCCACTCCCATTCTGGCAAAGAGCAGGGACAGTTTTCAGCAGAGGAACAAATCCCACTCCTTTACCTGTCTCCACCACCAAACCCACCCTCCACAAAGCTCCACCTTTCCTGCCACTGCATGCCTGCTCCCCGGGCTCTGCCATGCACTCTGGGTGTTTCCATCCATTATCTGTACTGAAGGGACTCCAAATTCCCTCCAACCCTCACTTTTGGAGGAGTCTACCCCTTCTTGCTAAGCTGAGGGAGGAAGGTGGAGACGCTGCTGCACTGTGACTTCTGGTGAACGTTAGAAACCACAGCAGCTAAGCAGGCTCTCCTGTCTCTCCTCTGTCTCAGGAGCCCTACAAGCAGATTGTGACAGTGCTGTGAACCAACTGAGACACTGAAGTGGTTTCTGAATCTTGAGCTGCTGACTCACTTTTTCCAATCAGCACACAGAGCTTAAAGGCCAGGGATGGTTTGAGCTTTGGCTGAGAGGTTGCAGATACTTAATGAAATAAACCAAATCTCATTCCCTTGTAAAAGTAGGTCCATTTTCTTTGCATTCTCTCCATCAAGAACACTCTGGCCTTCACCATGATTTGTGATCAGGGCCAAGATTCTCAGGAGGATCAGAAACAAAGGGGAGAATACAAATCTAACTAACAGCCTTTAACTTCTACTTAAGCAACATAAAAATGTTTGCTCAAAGGTGCAAGTTCCAGCCTGTAAATCAGTCAGTTACCCTGTAAGTTACCTTTTATTCAAAAGAGATGTAGCACTCAGCTGGGTGAAGGTCACAAGGGAGCACAGAACAGCACAGATCAGACTGATGGATGCATGTCTCATACTAGAAACTTAATCCCTGTGTTGACAGCATAAAGGGAATTTGAAAGGCAATGTGAAGGAAAACAGTGAAGTGACTCTGCAGATCCTCACAGAAAGCTCTTCCCAAGCTGGAATGGACAAATACGGGCCCCAAAGGTTTCAGACATGAACCATAACAGGCAGAGTTGTGGCACTGCTGGTGGTGGCTAAGCACCAACAGAACAGTCACAGCACTGACCCTTACACTGCCTGCATCACCCTTGAGTGTGAACAGCCAGTGCAGCACTAGGGACAGAGGGACAAGGAGCCCAAAGAGCAGGCTGGGAAACAGATCTTTGCAGCAATTTCCACATTTGGGGGCAGTGAATGCATGAGATGATGTGAGCAGTTGAATTTGTTTAGTGTGCACTTAGCCGACTCTGTTCTGTTCCATCTGGTCTCTCACAATTTTCCCCTTAACTCATTTCTTAATTTGTACTGCTAATTCAGTGTTTCAGAGCACAGGGCTTGTTTTGTGTCTCTCCTTGTGTTGCAGTGAAGATTTTCCTCCTCCACCTCCCAGTAACTTTCATGAAAGTGACTTTTACCCTTACCCTCCTTCTGTTCTCTCGCTTGGGCTGGTGTTGACTTTCAAGATAGACAAGCTGAAAGTTATCACAGAATGAGAGGAACAAGGCTAGAGACAAGGACAGGTGCCTTTTCTCTTTCAGCAGCAAGATTTATATCAAATGACACCAACTGTAGAAGTGCACCCTTAGGCTCTGCTGTTCTCTGTGTGAGCATTCTGGCAACAGCTCTGTGACTAAGAGACTGATGGAAATGCCTGCCATAAACATTCAGCTCTGCTAAGGAAAGGGAGGTTTCCAATGAGTTGAAACTTACAGCCAGTTCTCACACCTAGATGACAAAATAATAATAGCTTTATAAGTAGTCCCCATTTAACTCAGCTTTCAGAAAATCAACTGGGGTGCTTCGCTTGTGAGCATGATCTAAAATTTTACAATTTAAATTTGACCAGTCTCAAGCAATACTAATCCCTTATGAGGTGGCTCTCCAAAGAAATTTCAGTATCACCTACTTCATCCCAAAGTTCAGCTTAAACACTTCCATCTTTAACCATATCTTAACCACCTTGAACAGACGATTCCTAAGCTGAGAACTCAGCTCCTGTCTCAACACGCTTCCAACCACATCCATCTCTGTGGAACACTGTTACTGGGCATTGGGCTAGTAAGAAGGTATAAAATACCTACCCAGAGGGTATTAACCCAAAAGTTTCATTTCCTAGCTGCTCTCAAACCCACAGGTGGAAAGATATCTTAGGAAAAGGAGGAACGTAACCAAGCATGATACATTCGCACCACACTATGCCAGTTATGCAACTTAGGTAAAACCAAAAAGATTATAAATTATTATAGCTTCTGTAACCCTTTGCTTTTCAGGTGTTCAACCTCTTAAATTTATTCTTTCTCCTCTAGAAATTCCTCAAGGATTTTCTTTATGTTTCTGGTAATTACAAGTCAAGGGGCAAACAGGTTGCAGTGGTCACAATAAGGTTTACTAGAGGACAACCTTCTCCCTCCATGGTAATGAAGAACCCCAAACCACTGAGTTACGGCTGTCCCAGACATATATATATATTTATACACATACACACACACCTCTACATAGTTTTTCCTGAACAACATTGTCTGGAAATCTTTCTGGTCTATTCAGTGTTTGAATGTCCAATTTTCCCCACAAAGTCACATTAGCTGTGCTTTTGCAAACTTGGCTTAAAGCCTTTTGTTTGCTCTTTATCTTTCCAACCACTCTTGGCTTCTTTAGACTTTTTCCTCTGACTTAATTGGTATTTGTACTGGTCCTCCTAGCATTGACAAACTCCATCTGCAAATCAGCAATGATTTTGTGCTTTTTAGATCATTGTTGGAAATGTCTAATGCCATCAGGCCTCTTGCAGAATACCTCTGAAAACACAGCTGTTTCATGATTATTTCCTTTGATATCTATTTTTGAGGTCTATTGTCATCCAGGTCTTAATCCGTGGATTAATCCCTTAGTTCATTCTTTGCTAGAGAGTCATAGGAGACTTTTGCAATCAGAACAACATCAGAAGTGCATCTATTGTGAAGAAGTTTAAACATGGAAAGTATTCATATTTACTCTTTCCAACCACATCTTTTTTTCTGGAAAATAAAACAAGTGAAAATAATTAGGTGGAAAATAAAGGACCAGTGCCTTCCCTACTTATAATCCAGACCATGGCTGTCAAATACCAGCCAGGGAATTCAGTTCTTCCAGTTCCCCTTTTGTGTAGTGGTTCTTAACTATCAGGAGAGTCAGGCTTTAGAAGTCCCTTAACTTACAGCCCAGATTTATTCAACAGCCACTCAGCTTTTAAGAATACTTATTTTTTTCCTAGAACTTCAATGAGTGTTCACATGCATAAGACAAAATGCAGCCTGGGGTTTTTTTTTTCGGAATGGGAATCACACCAGGCTTGTGTGACATCTATTTTTTTAAGTCAGCTGATGTACTGTGGAAACAAGAGAGCCTTCAAGAAAGCAAAGACAGATTAAAAGACCTACCAGTACTTGAAATACTTCCCACCACTCCTTCTTATAAGTGCATTCTCCAGCCAAGTTCCAAACCAAAAAGAAATATATTCCTTGAAGTTCTTTCTGCAGGCTCTTGTAAGTGGGACTGTCTCCATTCTAGGATGCAGACCAATCTGCTCACTTGAGGGGGCCACATGAACTCATAAGTTTGCTCCTGTCTGGGATGAGTAATTTCCTTTTCAATGCATTCATTCCATTATCCATTTTGACAATGTTACCCATTTCTACAATATTCTGAAAGTTACTTTGATAAGTTTTATTCTCGACAAAACCAAAAGAATATAATCAAACTAGCTATTAAAACTTGGTTACTGAGCTGTTCTATCCAGTAATTTGTATAAAACTGATGTCAAACTAAACTGGCAATAGCTCTCCAGAATACCCACCATCATACTGCTGGGATATTGGATGAACAATAGCATTCTTCCCATTGCCAGGGATACCCATAGTGTTCCAGCTTGCTGAAAATGAACATCATTGCATACAGATCTTCTCAGTAACTATTAGGAATATTTAATTTCAAATTGTTGTTAAACGTTATTGATCCCAAAATATTAATCTACAAAACAAATTACTTCCATGAACATCCATGAAATATTCCTTCATATCAGAATTCATTTCCTCCCCTCCCCCTCAATTCTGGAAAAGCATTTAACCAACACTTTTCTGTTTTTGTCCTGCATCGCCATGAAAATCTTGCCCTATCCACCTCCATAATGATCTCGCAATTGATCTATACACATTACTTTGTTTCTAAGGCATACTAAATGCCTCCTTTGAATTGTGCCTGGCCCTAATAAATTCAGATTTTCCCCTGACATCTTTACTTTTTCTAAATAATCTTCCCCAATTCAGAGTCTATGTTTTCCATCAGATGTTGTCCACTTCCTCTTTCTCCACTTCCTTTTCATTTACTTGTTTTAACTTCTATTTGCTGCCTTCACTGCCTGAATGAACAAATCAAAGTCATCTTCATTCTTGCTTTTGATGTGCTGATCAATATGTCTTCTTTAAATTTGTGATTTTTCCATTCACATTCCTTTACTATTTTTTCCCTGCCAGATTTTGCTTTGTTACTGTTCCATGCTGGAACGATCTATAGAGAGCAGTCATCGTACAGCAATTAATTAATCTCTGTGTATATAGAGACCTTCAAATCAGAGTTACTTCTTTTCACTGCTGTCTAGATGAGATCAGTGTCATGCTCTTGCCAGACTGGAGCACACCCATGTATCTTCTAGTGACATGTATCTTTTTTCTGCCCAAGAAAGTTTTCAGCGATCAGTGATATAACCTGTTGCTATGTAACATCCCAAACAGAATTTCTTTTTTCACCATGTTAGCATATTGATGCAAATTTCAAAGCAGAGCTGACAGTATTTAAAAACAAGCTTCCTAAAACTGAAGAGCAGTGTTTCAAAGGCATATATTACAGCCCCCGTGGACATGGCTCACAGGAAACAGGTGTCTTACTGAAACACTTCCTAATTCCTTTCTGATGAAAGGACACGCCCTTGGTGTGCATTTGTGCCTCATTTCAAGGTGGAACCTTCCTACTACCTGATAGGTACCACCTGTCACAGACTGCCCCGTGTTGGGCCCATTGACTGCTGCCTCTGGAAAAGATACTGCGAGAGGCATTCCCAGAAACAGTGTGGTGTTTTCTTTTCCCACAGATGAAGTGCAATTCCTTGCTATTTACTGCACTAATTTTCTATAGGGTCTTGCAAGACTTGCATGCTCTGTGGGTCGGCCCATTATAGAACCATCATTGCTTCCTTTGCAATTGGCTTGAGCACTGTCAGTTTCCTTTAGTTTCCTTCTGTCTCTTTAAAATTCCACTTTCTAAAAAAAGGCTTACTTGGTCGTTCTTCCTAAATCAGTTCTCATTATCCAAGTTTCTTCCCTGTGATTCCTCACCCACTAGAAAAGGCATCTCTGTTCAAGCATTTTATTTCATTTTTGGAATTAAACTTTTAAAAGACTGGTTTCAAAGCTATTCTTATCTCCCTCCTCAGCAGAGGCAAATTATCTCCAAATATTTCCAGCTTCACTCATGACTGCATAAACTAATGAGCTAACCTTCTCCTTCTGCCAGTCTTTGCTTTAAATTCTGATGTACATCAGACTGAGAAAATGCTTCTTCCCCTCAAAAGCCATTTATTACATTCTATGAAGATAAAATGTTGGAAAGGTCCAGTTTACCATTTTGTTTATTCTAGGGGGAAAAAAGGAATCATATTTTGTTTCCCCGTTGTCATAACAATGATAAATGAGAGACTTCCACCTGGTACTGAACAAGAAACTATCTGCCCAAATATTTTCCCTGTTTACTGCCTCTTGCGTATTTGTCCGAGTTCCTGCTTTGTGTTTGAAAGCCCCGCACAGAGCGCAGAGCTGTCAGCAGCACGGAAAGACGAACCGTGTTGCAGAAGGCGCTGTAAACAGAGGGTAAGGCACCCAGATAGAGAAAAAGCTGATACTAAACTAGGAAATGTTTCTGCCAAACGTTGTGACTAGTGCTGCTACGTGCATCGTGTCAGCTGATTATACAAGGCAAAGCCAAGTACAAGACATGTGTCTTGTAGAAAAATCACGGTGCAATAAGCATCTGCAGCTATTGCCGCGTCCCTGCCCCACTCCTCAGGACCGCAGTTAAGGCCAGAGGGCTGCCAGGCTGCCGGGTGGGGAATCCTCCTCTTCCGAGCCCCTCGCACCCAGCCCCGCGCTGCTTCCAGCCCCGGAGCTATTGTTTCCCACCGAGGTCTCCTACCAGCCAGCACTTCCACTGAGTTTTCGCTCTGCCCTCCCCGCCCCCTTCGCCCTTGGAGCGCGGCGCCGGCTCCGGGGACAGCGCGGGCGGCAGCCGGGGCTCGCCGCCGGCTCCTGCCCGCCGCAGGGAGGGGATCCCTCGCACTGACGCGGACAAACTTCTGGCAGCCGCCGGCGCGGAGCCCCCGCTCCCGCCCGCCCCGCTGCACCGCCCGGGGACCGCCGNCCGGCAGCGCTCCGCGGGCGCGGAGGGAGGGACGCGCCGCCCGGGGATGCCGCAGCCGCAGCTCCCGCCTGACTGGCACATCCCGAAGGAGCTCCTCATGAATATGCACAGCCTCCCCCGAGCGCCGGCCGCGGGATGCCGCCACCCTGGGGGCTCCCCGCCGAGCCCCGCGCCCCTCGCCGGGGAGGAGGGCTGCCTTCGGAGAGCGGCGCTTCGCTTCTGTCCTTACCCTTTGGCTCGTCCATCAGTGCCAGTGCTCGCTCCCTCCTCCCGCGCTCCCCCCTCCTTCCTCTCTCAGCCTCTGCCGGCTCCGAGCTGCCTTAGTGAGAGGTGCTCATGAAAATGGGCGCTTTAGTGGTCCATGGCTGTGGGAGGGGTTAGTTTAACTCTACATGACTCAATCCGTGCAACTTGCAGGCTGACCTCCTGTTTTCCTCAGAGCACGGATCGCCTCAGAGCTGCCACGTTACCAGCGCCTCGGGCTTCTCCACCGGGCCGGAGGGTCCCGCACGGCCGGGGGCAGCCGTGCGTGCCCGGGGCTACCCGAGGGAACCAGAGTGCTGGGGCAGGACTGCATCCCTGGCTCAGGGGGCAGAAGGGCATCGTGGCTACAGGGAGAAAATATTTTGTTAGGGTAGGGGTTTTTTGTGGTTTTTGTTTGTTTTTTCTTAAGTCGCGTGAGACTGAGAAGATACCCTCCGCACCAGCGAGGCACACGAAAGGAAGTGTCCAGAGAAGAGATGACCTTCCCTGTTTCTAGATGAGGTTCAGCCCACAGGAAAAAAAAATCTCAACCAAATCATGAAAGGAGACAAAGTTGCAATAACTGCTGAAAAGTAATTTCCTACACCTACCTGTCCCATAGAATGAACTCACACCTTTGGCTGCATCTCCTGGGCAACTTCCTTAAAGAGCCAATTTTAGACTTCTTGCCTGGAAAGCCTGAAGGGATCCTACCCTCCACCACTCTTTATCCCTGACTCACCACAAATAATAAATACAGAGTAGTGCGGGAGGAGCCTCAGCAACTTTTCTCCATAGCTTATGACATTCAGTCCCATTCCAGGAACAACAAGTGCCACCACCATGATACTGCCTACAGAGCTGTCAGCCTCCCACTGCAAAGGAAGTTGTGAGCCACCCTGGCTCTTTCACTTTCTTTTCAGAGACGTGGACAGCAGCTTCTCAGCATCTTCCCTGCTGGTCACCCAGGGGGAGAAGTCACCTGGAGCACAGGCCACTGGAACCTGCAGCCAGCTGCTCTGCCCTGCCTGTGCCAGAACCTCCTCCCCTCTCAGAGCTGCCACTTTGACTTTCGCCCTGTGGCTGGACACCATCCAGCTCTGCACCTACCACCACCTTCCAGAGTTCTTACCCCTAGGAGAGGCAGGAAAAGCAGGATCCTGATGCTAGGACCTGGAGAACGACTTCTGGACATGGGGTTTCAAATCCTTTCGTAACTGCAGCCCATCACAAACAACGATCAGTTCCTTCTCCTTCACAAACAAACATTGACCTGGCCTGTATTACTCCAACTGGTACGAAAACACTCCCATTCATAATCTTCCTGGGAACAGGAAAATAGGGATCAATGGAATAAAACAATATACGTGACCTTATCACTCTGTACAACTTCCTGAAAGGTGGCTGTGGTCAGGTGGGGGTTGGTCTCTTTCTCCAGGCAGCAACTGACAGAACGAGAGGACACAGTCTCAAGCTGCACCAAGCGAATTCTAGGTTGGATGTTAGGAAAAAGTTTTTATGGAAAGAGTGATAAAGTACTGGAACTGTCTGCCCAGGGAGGTGGTGGAGACACCATCTCTGGATGTGTTTAAAAAAAGATTGGATGTGGCACTCAGTGCCATGGTTTAGTTGAGGTGTCAGGGCATGGGTTGGACCTGATGATCTTAAAAGTCTCTTCCAACCTAGTGATTCTGTGATCATTTAGGTTTTAATGATTAGATTCTTTGTGAATTACTGTTAGTGTTGGTTCAAAAGCTCAAGGAGGAGTGTTTCACAAGATGAAGATAGACACTGAGTGTTTGTCATCTTAATGAGAAAAATTGGCCTGGGAAGTGCAAGAGAGAACTGATCTTACTTCCAGTGATAAGACAGCAACATATTTAGATGGTTTAGCATGGCAGAATTAATTTTGTTGGTCACCCTGAACAGCAGTTTTTTAAAAAAATAGGAGTGCAGTTGATGCAATGCTTAGTTAATAAATGCTAATTTAAAACTATTCACTGTAATAAATATCAACTGCACAATATATCAGTAAGAAATACTTAAAAAAAACCCCAACAACAAACAAAAATTGGAAAAAGTAAGAGTTCTTATGTACCAGCTTACACACTGACTTCCTTAAAGAATACTTGCTGGTAGAGTATCATCACAGGAAATAATCCAAATATATACAAAAATGCCACACATTGAATAAATTAACTCAACTGAACAGTAGTTTTTAAAAATAGTTGGAATTTAGGACTGATTTTTCAAATGCTGTGTTAGACTCACTGTCTCTACAGGCAGAAATTCAATAAACTCAGTCAGCTGAGCTCACCTATGAGCTGAGAAGTCTGAATTTAACAAATGGAAGATATATACAAGCTCCTCTAACAGAAAAATAGATGTGATTTCACACCATGTTGAACACCTCTTTGGATGCCCAGAGCCATGTGTTTCTAATCTTTTAAATGTACCTGACAAACCACAATAAGCTTTCTTATACCAGTCTGCCAGTGACAGGTTTTTGTTTATTTTCTTTTCTCAGGAAAGTTCACTTTCAAACTGAGACACATGAAACTTCTATGGGGAAGTAGTGACCTTCATTCATATCAGTCAGTGACCATGAAACACACAGCAGTGTTTTCACACAAGAGGAAGTTGTTACCTGGAACATGAAGGCCCCGTGGGGAAGAATTGCTGTGAACAGTGATGGTCTACTACACCTAAAAATATCCAGGTCATTCACAGAACTGATTTCTGTGTTCTGTCATAGGATGATCTACTTTAACTGATGGACTGATACACTTGTGAGTAGTATTCCACAGCTGCAGGATCAAGGAATGGTGGCATTACACACTCTTCTGCAGCCATTCAGTTCAGGTCTAAGAGACAGTGATGAAATGCTTTCCCCACCCTCTGTCACAGCCTAAAGGGAAGAGTGGACTTTTTAGCCTCATGTGACATGAGATGCAGAGTTCCCCTTCCACAGAGGGTCAGATCCACATTTGCTGGAGCAGTTTGGTTCTGTCTGCTGATCCTCCTGCCTTCAGGCAAACCACTGCCTGCAATACACAACCAGCGGAAGGCAAGGGCAGATTCTGTGTCGCAGTCATTTCCATAAGAAAACAAAATGGGGAAAAAAGAGAGCAGCCCCGAAGGAGGCCGGAGACAGGCATTTGTACTCAGATAAGGCTCCAGACAGCTGAGGAGGAAGCTTGGAGTACAAATAAAAAGAGGAAACCAGAGAACTCAGGATGTAGTTTCCACATATCTTGAGCGGGGGGGCGGGGTAAGAATAGCAAAAAACCCAGAGTGCCACTTTTCTACTCCCAGGACAAAACTGTGCATCCTGAGCAAATCTGGAGGAACAAAGTACATCTTAAGTATCCATATTCTTCCTAGCCATAGTAAGAACTTATTTAGAGTCATTTTGCTCTCAGTTTACTCAAGTTGTGTATGTGTTGGTTTGTGGCTAAAATTATGCAACTTCCTTGATCTCTAGAATTTGCTGTTTTGCAGATGAGGCATGCTGACTTTGGGACTCAGGAAAGGAGCAAGAGTAACTGAACATGAACACGAGCACGTTAGCTTCATTTCCAGAAAACAAGAGATGGGATTGAGATGATAATGCTGGAATCCAGGGCCAGAACCTCTTGTCTTTGGGATGGGTAAAAGAAACATCCATAAGAAAAGAGGAAAAACAAACCTATAGGCATTAGATGCACAAGTAACTTGTTTCCACAGAAAGAATTGGTATGAAAGAATCTGAAATATTTTAAATGAAAACAGGCTATCCCATCACCAAGCTCAACAATACTGAGGTCTGTGTTTGCTTAGGAGTCTGAGGGTATGTGTTTAGATTACATCTTATCACTCTGTATGTTTAAGCGACAGGGGGGAGTGGCAGCTTCTAGAAGTGTAAACACTGTGTGAGGGATTGGCTGCACAGTCCTTGGGCTTTCCCAGGCATTTAGCCCCAGTGTGCTGGCTCATGTCACCACTGAGCAGCTGTCAGCCCTGGGAAAAGGGACAGCAAAGGTACACAGGCCTCCATCCCCAGCATCTCTGGAACACCGTAAGAGACAAAGGTCTCCAGAAAAACAGTGAACATGTTAGGTTCCTGGGACCAGAGGGAGCAGAATGGTCTGCAAAGGGACAGTAATCCAAGAGATTAGGACAACTTCCTTCTGGAAAGAAAGGCAGAGAAGAGGGGCCCGGCATTAAAAAAGGACACATAACCAAAACCATTCTTGGTGCCAGGTTTTTTTTTTTTTTACAGCTTCCAGCTCCTTGGCATACTCATCCCACATTGCAATCACCTCAGACTTGACAGTTTTCACAACACAGTAGGCCAAGTCCTCCCCACATCTCCGGGTTCCTCTAAATAGTGGAAGTTCAAATGCTTAACTTAGATTCCCCAAACACTTCCTT
Source organism: Promerops cafer (assembly GCA_013398275.1). Taxonomy (NCBI): domain Eukaryota; kingdom Metazoa; phylum Chordata; class Aves; order Passeriformes; family Nectariniidae; genus Promerops; species Promerops cafer. The sequence continues at coordinate 368,807 of VZSE01011912.1, forward strand.
TGTATAAAGCAAACCTCTTGGATGACTCCTGAGGAAACAGACAAACAAGCAATGAGCTATGCACTGTGTGCACTGAACATTACCTTTTAAGAATGCAATTCTTGGAAAAGAAAAATAATCTGCTTTTGGTATTTAGACAAAAAGATGAGATGACCTTCAGCTTCATCTTGCTGCAAACAAGTATTGCTCTTCAGCCTTAAACTTTGGAAATGCACTATCTATTAAAAGCATTTAAATTCCTTTCCATCGTCTTACTTCCTTGTCTCGGTTTAAATATTTGTAATTGTCCTTTCAGAGAAGGTCCCTATGCTGTATTTATACCACTACTCACAGGCATTGTCAGTCAAAACCTGTGTATCACCTTTAACATCTTGAGATTGGCTCAGCTGGTTAGAGCATGGTACTAAAATCACTAGGGTTTGATCCCTGCATGGAGACTTGCCTATTTCTGTTTATTATTTTTGTGATGTAGGGATAATAGTACTCAGATGACATCTGCAGAGCAACTGTTCAACTGTGTTTGTATGATCTCTACAAAACTGGTAACACAGAATTAATGATGCTCATTGAAACTGGCAAAAAATGTTCCTGTGTCTTTGTAGAGGTGAATCAATTTTCTAGTTATTCTGCTAGGTTTCTTCTTCTATACAGTCTCAACTATTGAAGAAAAATTGTATTTTTACACAATAAATGAAATAAGTTAACACTCTTACTGTTAAAAATTCACAAAACTTCATCAAAACATGCAGACAACTTCCAATGCTCAGCCTCAGTATGAATGATGGGCACTGACACGTGATTTGAAAGGAGCAGTACCAAAGTCCCACTCTCTAACACCTAAAACTGCCCACCTAGTTTACATATTCATTAGCAAATTATCTATTAGTCAAAACTCTTTAACATGCTTGCAGTGCCTTATTCTATAGGCTCAACATACTTTCAATATGAGTCTCATAATATCATTAAAGATTATATTACTAACTTTATTTAACCTTACAAAGACACATTAATGTACTAAAAGTAAAAGCAATTACTCTTTATATGCTCTACAACTTAGTGTAAAAAAAAAAGTATGTCCTGACAAGGAACATGTTATTGCTCATTAACTGGTTAACAAAACACCAGTTGCTCTTTCTGCTCAGGTTGTTTCATGCACTTGGTGCTTTACCCATGTTGGCTGTAAATATGATAAACAAAGTTTACAAAGTCTTCGTTTTGCTTGGTCATTTTAACAAAACTGTCCCAATCATAAGCAACACCCTGCCCCAAAAATCTGCTGCTCAGATTGTTAGTCATTGTATTTATCCAGGACATGGGTACTCCCCTGCTGGCAGCAAAGCTCTTGTTTTTCCTTCCAAGCCACGGCAAACAGAGCCAGGCATAGCTATTAGTATTGGTTTTTAGCAAATGCACAAGTGCTAGTGGTATTTGCAAGTCTTTTTATTTTTATTCTTACAGTTTGCATCTCTTTGTTTCTTCCTACTATTTTATCTGGCAGGAACAGCAGACAATCCCTAATAATGGCTCACTGAAGCAAAGATTTCCAACATTCCAATGCTCCCAGGATAGGAAGCCCATGGGAGCAATTAATAACACCTTTAGTCTGATGTTCAATATTATGGGGACACCAATATCTGGAAGAGAAAGGAGCTCTGTAAAAAGAAATAGTTTAAATTTATGAAAAGGTACTCCAGCAGGAAAAAGAAAAAGTGAAGGAAAACACAGAAAAAATATCCTCAAAGCTCTAAGAGGATATAACAAGAAAAAAACCCAAACAATAGGGAGTGTCAGTACAATAAGTGATAACTATATCATGGATTAATAAGGGAAGCTAGGGAGTGCCAGTTGCCCCATCTAACATGCAGGGTACCTCTCAAACTTGGTAAATTAAAGACAGAAAATAAGAAAATGTGAATTAGCAGCATGCATATGGGCCTTGAACAACTGCTGCCTTAAGACTGAAGAAAGGAAACCATTTTGTTACCAGCTCATCTCAGTGTTTTCATGACCAAAGTAATTTTTGTTTTCTTAAATCTGAATTTCTTATGCAGCACCTTGGTAGCTAAGGCAAAAATAAATATACAAACCATGTCAAAGCAGATATTTCCAAAAAAAAACCTGTACATATTTAGACCAGATTGTCACTCAATCTTAGTATTTCTTCAAAAGAATAAAAGTAGACATAATGTGGAAAACATACGTAAAATGAAAAAGAATAACTTTAAAATAAATGCTTTTTAAATGTCGGAATTCAGCTGGACTACCCACTCACCCTCTGTTAAGTGATTTGGTCTTTATTAAGTGAGCATCCACAGAGGAAACCAGTAGCAGCAAGTTGATGCATTGTCCATCAGATGTCACTCAGCAGCAGAAGAGAGTCTGGCTGTGTCCATCCTGAAGGACTCTCTGAAGACAGTGGCAAAAAGGGAGAGAACTTAAAACCCCCAATCATCTCTGATTTGCATTTGTTTGTTAATCACAGCCATAAATAAACCCATGATAAATCACCCACCTGCTTTCCTGTGTTCTAGAAGCATAAAATGTTCTCCCTTCTAAGAGAGCCTCAGACATAAACTTTGCTTTGGAAGACAATGAAATTGATTATTTGCTATCCTTTATCAGAATCTTCACAACTGTAAAAAACCTGCTGCCCTCTTTACATCCCACCTCACTTCACCGTGTGCCCATGCCCAGCTTATGCAAGTCCATGAGCACCATGGAGAACTATCTATAGAGATGTGAGCTCTTGGATATTTTCACACTTGCTTTTGGATTCTCACTGCCAGATTTTTCTCCCTGTGGGTTTATATACATTTTACATTACTTCATTTTACATGCATTTCAGTGTGGTCATCTTTATTTAGTCTCCGAGAGGTTTCCTGCTCTTTAATTTTGCACTTCAAGAGACTTAAAAGAAGTGCCAAATTTTAGGAAATAATATATATCAAGTTCAGTGGTGATTGATATTTATTACTTCCACAGGTTTTATTACTTTTGCTTTATATAAAGTCATCTTTAACCTATTTCAATTCTCCTTGAATTAGCTGAAAAAAAAAAAGAAACCATATGTTTAAAGCAAGCAATTATTTATTTTTTAGACTTTGCATTCACTAATAAATTTTGGGAAAAAGGTTAAGATCAGTCAGTTCCAGTTGTGTCAAGCTTCATGCTTAATTCTAAATTGAGAGACTTACTTTATGAAATGCAGTGTTTGGGCATGTATTTATAAATGTATAAATGTATTTATAAATTTATATGGTTTGAGATCCATAAATTCATACATATTGACTACATTATATAAATGGCTTTTCAATCCTTCTCTTTCCCTTAGTGGTTTTCCCTTTTTCCACCACTGACTACAAGTTATTAACTACAACACTGTGTCGTACTCACAGATCTGCCTCCTTACTAAATATACACAGATCGTTTCAAAGCACATTTTCTCCTTGAGCTGTTCTGTGTACCAAAATGTGTGCTTTAATCATTCAGCATGCAGGAAGCATCCTTCATCCACTTTTCCCATGAACACATCTCCAACTTGGCATCCAGCTTAAACTGTCATTTGTATTGTCAGTATTTTCCCCATATAAACTCAGCACTGTCTTCACCTACTTAAATGTGTAAGTATATTCTTGTCCAACAGTCTTGGTTCTAGAAATAGCCTTTCTACATCTCTCAGCATCATCAGATGGCTGAGCCTTTTCAAGTTGAAAACACTTTTTCTTAAGTTAAATATCCCCGTTTCTCTCATTCTGCCATTAAGTCACTGATTCTTCGAACTTCTGACCGGTTGAACAGCACCACTAAAATAAATTCTATTAACTCAAATCTCCATTTAGTAAGCTATTTCCTACAGTAGGAAATGTCAGTATTTTTCAGCATTATTTTAGTATGTGTGAGAGTTATGCCAGTATTTCTCCCAAGCATCCTTTGGAAAAAAGAAAGTTACAAAGGGAACCAAATGATATGAATAGGTATTCACAGGAATACCTATGATACCTTTTCCTATAACGGAAGGATTTAGGTCTGAAAAAATATTCCCAACTGAAAAGATTCATGAAGGACTAGACAAATATGCTTAACTGTATTTTTAAGGAAATCCTGCACAGAAGCTTCTTTTCCAAGGAAACTGTCACATTTCCAAAGATTTTGCACAGCACACTTTCTGGCACAGTGGTTTGTTTTTTCTTGTTGTTTTTTTTTTTTTCCCCCATCACAAATGAGATACCTTACGTATCTCAGTTACAAATTAGCAGGCTCTGAAATCATTCTCGTTTGCAGACAAAACCCTATTTGTAAGGTGCTACCCTTTCCCATGTGGGCTCGCCACACTCGGAATAAGGATTTATCCACTCACTGAGATTCTCCTGGTGATATTTCCAGCAGAGATTTCATTGTATGGCAGCAAATGCATTAAAGAAGCAAAAAGTCGTACACAGCCTTGGGTGACACTCAGCTGGGGAGGGATGGGGGAGCTGCAGCAGGACCAGCCTGGCTTGGGAAAGGATTCTGTGCCAGAGCTCCCCAGCTCAGCCCTTGGAGCTCCAGCCCCGCCGTGCCCAGCGAGGCCCCGTGAGGGATGGGTAATCAAAGGCTGTCACTCCTGAGCAGATACTCATTTAAATACTCTGCAGGATGGCTGTCAGGCTTTCAGGAGAGTGTGTTGTGTGGATCACAGGCTTTCAGCAGGTGTTCATGTCACCAATCCATTACTGAGGCATTAAAATAGAGCATGAAGAAAAAAAAGACGTTTTTAGACTTCTGAAATTATCTGAACTAACAGGCACATCTGTTCAATTAACTTTTTTCATTTTCAGTCTACTTCTTAGAAGACACTGGAGCAAGAAAGTAGTACAAAAAAGTGAACCCAGTGAATAGTTCTAGTTTCAAACCCATTAGAAAATGTCATATTTCAAACATCCTAATACAGATTTCAAATTTCTTAAGGGTTTATCTGGAGTTTCTTTCTCTAAATTGGTTGCTGGTCTTTGAAGACCTGTGAGTCATTAAGTAATTTTTGTACGCATGCAAAAAGCCACAGAAAGAACAACTGCCTGCAGAAACTACTGATTTCACTTCTACTGTTCTCTCTCCTTTTGAGCAGACTTCCTCTAACTCAGCTGCATCTAGTAGAACATTACATCACAGAAAATCTAACAGGCTAAAAATATATTTTGTAGGTATAATCTTAATTGTGTTCAGGTTAAAAAGATTTAGTAACCTTGGAGATAGAAAACAGTGGTAGAAATGATTATTTTTAGCATCAAGAAACTTCTCCAAGCAACAATACCACACAGTATAAAAATATACCAGGTCAGTACACTTTGGAGATTTCAGATGTTTTATCCTCTTATGGTCTAAACTACAAAACATTTAAACTATATTACTCTGGAACAATTTTCTCCCTACAAATTTTTACTCCATGTGACCAAAGAAACTACACAGACACGTGAAGATGCACAAGAATTTTAAGCACGCTATCCTTACAAACTGAGCTTGGCTCAATAAAAACAGAGTTTTTCACTTGCTTTCAAGACAACATTCACTGCTTTAAATAATTCGCAATACAGAGAGCTTAAGTTTCAAGTGGGGACCTAAACTTGAAGACAACTGAAGTAATTTCTCTGGGTGCCATGGGTTTTTTTTTTTAATGCTCCTCATAACTTAAAAGTCCTCAGGCTGTAGCCACAGGCAGAAGTGCTGTGCAGGAGTGCTATGGCAACAACAATCACATCTCTTGGTCCTGTTAAAATGTTTGTGTACTTGACAGTCTCACCCATGCTCCTCTCTTCATTTCTTCTCTTAGGAACATGCCAAAGTGCCCAAGTAGCATGCCAACCCTCCCCATCTCCTCACTGGGTAACGGCTGTGAGTGAATGTGACTGTAGGAGGAAATAATTGAAAGTACTGTGTGAGTAACTACCTGTTAATAACAGCTTACTCATATTAATAGCATCCTCATTTTTGCTAAATAAAGGAGAAGTTCTTCTAATATTGAAAGAGATGCTCCCTGACTTGACACTCTACCAGGAAAATGCACTGCACAGTGGTATTTGCCTGACTTTTTTTAGCTGGAAGAATGCACACAAAAATTTGTGTGCGAAGAATGCACACAAAAATTTCCTAGCTCAGAACAAATGAAAATTTGAGTTTCAACACAGTGACAAAGCCTATATGAAAGTATATATGCTGAAGGTTCATTAATAAGAATTACCAGAAGGACATATGCGGGTAACAGTCATTATACCCAACATTTCCCAAAGTGCTCAGATTTCTCATAGGCTTCATTCCCTGATGTAACTCTAATTTTTACAAGCTGAACAGGTGGTGAGATTTCCCAGCCATAAAGGGCAGGTCACACTCTCCTCTACCAAAAATCAATTTAAGCAGGCTGAGAAAAACTGAATGGCTCTGGAAATCACAGAGGTTGACTCCTCCCTGGAGCCACTGAACACTGCTGCAGTAACTGGCACATGCTTCCCCATCGTAAGAAAGCAGAATTTTAGACAGCTTGGTTTAAATGCAGGCAAAATTAAATACTTAACATGGGAACAATAGGGTTCTTTGTGGTAGGGAAAAATGTTTTTTTTCCTCTGAGTGCTGGCAGATTAGCCCTGGTCTATTCTGCTTCTCTTTTGCTCGGAGTGCTTTTCATTATTACTATTTTTTTTTTAATATTCTGTTTCAAAGAACAGTCTCGAATTCAGGGAAAAGCATTACCTACTGCTGTGACACAGGCCTGTCTAGCATTATGAAATAGGAAAACACATTTTCCCAGAGTAACCTTTCGGTTAAAATTCAAGCTCCTGGAATTTCAGGAGGGGGTGGGGGCCTGGCTACATGAGCATGTACAAACACAAACACTGCCAACCTCAGGCTGTCAGTATTTTTTTGCATAGTTCCCATTCCCATATTTCAGCTCCTGCCTCAGCAAGATTTTTTTCTTTGATTTTTTAATGTTTCACTTTCCTTTGCACCCTTCCCCCATCTATTGGTTCTTTTCTTCTAAGTGTTCTCTCATTTCTCCTTTTCTCCTAAAAATATTTTCTCCTTTCATATTTTTACATCAGACTTTTTCACCTGAGGTTTTAATCTGTTTCTTTTCTCTGGAGAGGATTTGGTGTCTTCCATTTCTTACCATTGGTGTGCTTTTATGCCTAAGAAATTCTGAATGAAATGCTTCTAAACTAAGTTTAAAGCACAAAGACTTGTTTTATTTCAGAAAAAAACTGTAATAACATTCCTTTAAATTATTTCCAGATGTAGTCTATAAGAGTAAGTTAAATTTGACAGCATATACTGTGTACTAGGGTTGCATAATTTATATAGTAGTCTGTCATCACTGCTCTGAATGACTGCCAATAACAGAGACCTTGCAAATGTCCTGCAGGTATTTAATATACTTATCTTTGGAACATAATAATGGTAACAGCAATGGACATCTATGACAGGATGAAGATCTACTGCATAACGCACCCATTTATGAAAATGTTGTTTGCCTGCATTTCTTATATAGCAAGATTTACAATAAAAAAATAATAGCTACTTTGACTTGTCACTTGCAGAAAGATGATACTTCAAATCTTTAATTCTTAGAGTATTTGAGAACATTTTAATAACTGCACTCATTTAAGCTACAGAATATTGTTCATATCCTCACTAGTAATTAATTCTTTATTTGAAGACAATTGCAGCTGATGATTTTTTTCCCCTCATTTTTTTTTCTCTTCCTTTTTTTTCCACTCTGAGGTATGAATCCAAAAGTTCCACAGATTGATTCCATACCCAGCTTACAGTCTGGTGTACAGGAATAGCAGAATGCAGGAATGCAGTACTTACATTAAAATTATTTATTTCAACCTACATCTGTACAAGTCTCCCAATAAATGATAACTCCACCAGGATTTTTCCAGGTAGTTTTCATCTTTCTAGTGGAAGATGGATATTTATGGTCCATCCCTTAAGTCTGATTTAATAAAGGCAACTTAACCTTACCATTGATTTATAGGGAGGAAGGACAAGTGCCCTCACCAGTAATTAGTATCACCTCTCCAGACTCACCCAGCTCTGCTCACTATTCCTTTACCTTCTTGATCTCATTTCATTACCCTTTTCCAGGTAATCTTCTGTATCTTCAGCATCCTCATGAATCCATCAGCCAAGCTACTCTTGAATAAACCATCTTCCTTCAGTCTTTCTCTCAATTACACTTTTAATAAGGAAATCTATAGGTCTACCTTACACTCTAAGAAACTGTTACATGACTACAAAAAAAAGGCCAAGGGTAAGGAACAAAAGTCCTGCAACACCAAATCCTGATGCCAACTAGCCAAAGCCATCCCTCAGGCACTGCTCCCTCAGTCCTGATCTTAATGCCCTCAACTGCAATTCAAAAAAACTGAGCTCAAGAGCAAATTAGGACTTCAGCCAAAATTCAGCACAAGAATAAAATAGTACTGGTCCTTCAGGCTGGAGCTGGAAACTCAAAACAAATGGCAGCTCAGCTGCCTCTGCGGGTGCCACCATGTTAGGTCACTGACTGCATCAACTGTGCTGCCACTTGGCCACTGGGGAGACTAGGCAGCTGTGCCCAGATTACTGCTGAAACAAGCATTTGGAAGCTGTGAGAATCATTAAGAGATCATTTGTGTAAAATAAAATAAAAACAAAATGAAAAATCCCTGCTGTAACCAAGATTCTTAGCTGTAGCAAAAACACCCAAACCAAATCCAAACAAACCAGGATTAAGCTGTTTTTTTGATTGCCTCTTTCTTCAGTCTTCTAATTCAAGGTGTATATAGGCCTTTTTTATTTTTTCTGTAGAAAATAAATAAATACAAGAAAAGGCCTGGCCCATTTGGTGCAGTGGGATACTGTGATATATGAGCAGCATTTTTGCAGTTACTTGGAAAGAAACAGATGTCCCATTAGAATTTAAATGATTTATAGGAGAAGCTCAGGGACTTGCAGGGGCTGAGCAAGGCCGAGGGGCTGTGGCTGGGCAGGGCAATGGTGTGAGCTGTGCTGGCGAGGACAGCCAGGGCCGTGTGGCTCCTGCCCTGCCAGCGCTGCGTCCCTCACTGCACAGGGCTCCAGCCAGGCCTCCTCCTTGGCCAGGGAGATCTGGGGAAACAGGCAGTGCCACTTCACTGTTTTACTGCACTGGGGCTGTTTCCCAGGCTTGGCAGAGCTTAAGTATCCCACGAGCAGTTTGGTCCATGCCCAAAAAATGGCATCTCCACTCTGCAAAACCCTCCGGGGCTGAGGGCTGCACAGCGCCGGCCAAGCAAGCAGTGAGAATGGTCAGAAATGCATGGAGAGATCTACCCAGACAGCAAATGGTCAGAAATGCATGGAGAGATGTACCCAGACAGCAAATGGTCAGAAATGCATGGAGAGATCTACCCAGACAGCAAATGGTCAGAAATGCATGGAGAGATGTACCCAGACATGGTCTGTCTGAGTTTGTGCCCTTGCCTGCTTCCAAAGCAACTGTCCCATGTAAATATTCCCCAGGTGTTTTGATGTGTAAGCTCTGTCTGATGAGCCCTTGCTGTAAGTCCCATGGCAAAGCAGCAGACTTTCCTCCATGCTGGTCACCACAGCAACATCAGGGAGGACATGAGTCTCTTGCCCCAAATATGCATTTTCTGAGTTAAAGCTGGTCCTGTAGGAGTTCTGGAAACCCTCTGGGTCTGCTGCTGCTTCAGTCTAGTTCACTCCAATAACCTGCTCTGATGTACATCACTTGATGTAGGTTAAACCTAGCCAGCCAGAAAGGTGATATTTGTCTTAAAAAAATTATTTCACCACTACATTAGTTTAAACAATGTGAGGTTTATAAAAACACTTGAATTTTCACTTACATTAAATCACTGAAGATAGTGACCTGTACAAAGCCCTGAATGCCCACTGTGTCATACTTTCCCTACTCATGTTAATTATACTAATTGCCCTATTCTCAATATTAAAAATTGTCTCAAATTCTTTTCAAAATAAACCAGTGCAAATGCACTGTTTCATTCCATATGAAGCCTCACAGGGATATATTAGAAAAGAACCTAATTTAATTACATCACGGAGATATTATCATGGAAATAAATTACTCTGAAATAAAGCTAATTTTATGGTGGAGTTTCTGTAATGAGTAGTTTCATTTCAAATGACACTAAAGCAAACAGAATTGCTTTTCCTCATAGCTTAGGCAATCTTTTCATTATTACAGGCAGAAAGAATGAAAAAAAAAAAAATTTAACCTAAGTTAAAGTTTTAGCAACATGTTAGCTGCTTGTACAGCATAACTAAGCCAGAGCTTCTTACAGTGCTTACAAAGATAGAAATCCCACTCTGAACTACCTGAACACTTACCAACATTCAAACAAGCAGGATTATTTATGCAATACAGAAATCTGATTAGATAAGAGATATCTAAAGACAAGGACACAGTTGTAGTTACATAAATCTGCTGCCTGAAACAAGCCATTACATCTGTAACACTGTCACCTCAGCCTTCAATGCTGTGGGCAAAGACTCGGGTTTTGCAGTGCTCTGCCTATTTTCAACATCAGCCCATAGGTATTAAACAACTTTGCTTCAGTGGCTCGTCACCTGTCCCCCTCCTGCAGGTGAACCAGCCATTCTGACCGGAGGTGTGGTTTGTAGGAACCTGCTCACATCCCCTGGGCAGGCTACGTGTGCCAGCACGCCGACCTCCAGCTGCTCACGGCTACCGAGCCAGCAAAACCCTTCTTCCCACCAGCTCCACGGCAAAGGCACCTCCTTTAAGAACTGACACACCTGATCTTTTCCTGCGGCTGGAATGAGCATCCCTGGTAATGAAAATACCCACACAACCTGCCTTGGCCAATCGTTCATTAAAAACTTTTTTTTTTTTTTTTTTTTTTTTTTTTTTTTTTTTTTTTGGGGTTTTTTGGAGGGTTTTTTTTTTTT
>VZSE01011912.1:380187-489001 GCA_013398275.1 Promerops cafer
AACTCCTCAAAATTTCAATTTTCTAGGCTCACAGCTACCCAAGTTTTTTAGTTGATATATATTTTAATAACTAAACTATAGAAAATGTATTGCAGAACTGTTTTCCTAAAATTCAAAAACTTACCCTTCTCTTAAATTCTATCTGTGTAGTGATAACTTTCTCTTTGTTTGCAGTTTTAATAAAATTCCTGAGAAGTTCCTTTACTTCAGAGACGAACCTAATGCTTCTTCAAAAATGTCAGCACTTTTGCAATGAAAGTTATCACACTTAATTCTATACATTGTGCAATCATACTGCCATTACAGGGCTGACAAAAGCTTAACTGCTATTTCACTATTGAAATTGAAATTACTATTTCTGCACCTTTGAATTTGTTTTCAATCTACTTGCACAAGGAAATAAAGTTATCTATTTGCTGATATCTATTAGCTCCCACCTAATTTTTCTTGAGGCATTGGGGCATTCCTTAATTTGCCTCAGGTTTGATAATTATTCTCAAATATATTGAATTAACCAATTTTTCATGCAAACAAACATGGAAAGAGAGCATATGTTTTAGCATAGATGAGATTAGCTACCTTTGCTCCAGAAGAAAGGCAGAATCCCAAACCTCCTCTGGCCCTTAAATAGTTGATAGTTGATGATAGTTCAGTCCTAGGAAAAAGCATCTTTTTAGATACCAGAGATTACAGCCATGGGCCAAATAATGGAACTGTGTTCCCAAAATCCTGTTCCTCATAAGTAAAATATTAGACACAGTTCTTATTTTCCAGCTGTTTGCTGTCAGCCCAGAGCCAAGGGTAGAACATTTTGCTAGACTACATTGCATTTCCAGGCTTTTCCTTCAATGCAGGGCCATAGCATTCCTCTAGCCTGATAATTAAATTGTAAAATGACTATATACAACTTTACTACTCTTCACTCTTTACTGTAACACAAATCAGACTAGGAGATCAAAAGTTGCATAACTTCAAGTATTAAAGGATGATTTCTAATCTAAATATCAAGACTTCAGTATAATACATTTAAAGAACAGAAGAGAAGAATGCAGAACAGCATTAGTACTATAAGAACAACAACAAAAACAATATCAGGAAAACTAGCATTTGGAATACTCTAAATATACACACACATTTTAAAAACCAGTAGGTTTATGAGGCTCAGAACTTCACATCCCAAGGACCATTTGAACAAAACTCTTTGCTGAGTTCATTAAAAGAGACATTGAAGATAATCCATTCCCATTTCATCAGTTACTGTGTGATTTTGAATCAATGTGGCATTTAAGACCACTGTTGATGTTGACTTGCATCAACTTTTGCTAGGAGATTTTCATGTCATATATATCTATAACTTCTTGAACTGCCTTTGGCATTCTCTGTTCTCAGATTTATTTTTTTCTTCCAGTTTAATAGATCAGAAAGATTATATCTTTTGAATTAAAACAACTCCCCATGCACTCCTGAGGAAAATGAAAAATTATTTGAGCATAACCACACACTTCTCACATGGTCTTTTTCCAATTTAAGACCTTTTATCCCCCAGAATAATGCAGATAACAGTTTTTTCTATAAAATAATGTCTAGTCTTGCACAGATTAGAATTTTACTTCTGACTTCAATAGGAACATGAGAAAATCTTTGTCATGACCCACATTGCAGATATTATAAGGTAGGATAGCTTTCTTGGCCTCTTTTGAAGTTTTCAGGACATGGCTATTTAGGCTTAGGCCTGGAAACCTAGTTCAATATTCTGTATTTATCTCATTCTCTTGCCAATTATCTCTGTAATCTGCAATTCTGCAGTCAAATCAGAGGCATTGAGACACATGACCTGCACCCATTATACAAGAGTCAGCTGAGGAGGGCCAGAACATCAGGATACCCATTTCTTTTTAGGAATCTGAGATTTTTGCCACTGCTGTGCTTCTCCATCCCTGCCTGGACCATGTCCTCCTGCTTACTGCACACTACAGGAGGCATTTAATGCTGAGTAGATTGCTTGTGTCCTCCAAAGAACTGCTGAGGCAGCCACTAGAAAATGCACACCACTAATTTCACCCAGATACTTCCAATTTCCCCCCTTGTAATACTCCCAGAAAAGGCTGCTTACCTTGTAGTGAGTGCATAGCTACGCAGAGCAAAAATCCTTTTTTTTTGGTAAATTTTTCCTCCAAATACGACAACCTTACAAAGAGGTATTTCCAATCAAAAATTAACATTGTCATCACTTAGAATGAGCTTGTAGAAATTTTAACTCCACCATCTTATGGTGTAAATACTTATGGGTTAGTATTTCTGCATAATGATGTTCATACACTGTATATTTATAATGCAGAAGTGGATATTACGTTTTAATTGGTTAAATTTAAGACATCTTAATTTAAGTGGCATGTAAGAGACTGTTATCCCTTGCTATTATTCTCCTTGCATAATTTTACAGTAAGTGAAAGCCTGACAAGTGCTTGTTAGAAATACTTCCTCCATACTTGCACCTAAATTTAAAATGTAAAATAAATATTGGCCAATTATAATTTTTTTGGGGGGTTTATAAGTAGCTGGTAAGCTTTAACAAATATCACTGCTACTGCTGAAGCTCACATTTAGTACAAGTGGGAGTCAGATTGTGGGGTAGTGCACAACCAGCTACAGAAACAGATTTTTTCTTAATTTCTTCAGTGAGCTTTGAAAATGGCTAAGAGTACCTTAATAGCAGAAGCTCCTTGTATAAAGAACGTAGTATTTAAAAATCAAGGAAGAAGCAAAGTAAATTATTTCCTTTTACAAACAAAATAGATTTGTTTGTTTTACAACCTCTCTCTAAGCTTTGGCTCTCTAATATCATGTAATATATTGATATAGAGAATAGCAGGACAAACTAACCCATAAACAGATGTAGCCATGTGGTACACATTCCCAGCACAACACTATTCCATTTGGGCTGGAAAAATAATCTTTTCTATCAAAGCAGAATTTTACTATTCTGTCATCAATTATTTCAATCTTGCTCAGATCGCACAGCAGGTAGGGCTTAGGAAACAAAACTGTGATATACTGAGGAATTAATATATTGATCAGAGTTGATGATGAAAATATAATCATTACACTCATGAACTCTGGTGGCATCTTCGTGCAAACTGAACATGGAGAGGAGAAAGTGGCACTTTTCCAAGAACCACTTCTTTCATATGGAAATATGGGAAAGGTGCAGTCACCATGCCAGCTTCTCTTTGAGGAAAACAAGTCAGTCTTCTCTCAGCATCTCAGGTTTATCTCTAGGGCTACACAACAGCAACTCAAATTTGTTTGGATGGGCAGTTAGAGGGAGCTTGGTGCCTCACAGCTTTGTTGGGTCCTGCTTAAAACTGGGGTTTGCTAACTCTACCCAGTGTAATTTTTCTTACTCCATGTAATACCCACATGTGACACTCACAACTCATCATTGTCTGTACAGCTCCCTGTGGCAAGGCATTCTCCAAACTGCTTCTTGGTGTCTCAGAAACTCACTTCTGGAAAGCTCTTTTTATTGATAGCTGAATATGGTGAAAAGTAAACATTCCAGGAGAGTAAAAAACCCAAATCCAAATCCTATCAAACCAAGTTTGATAGGAGAAAACCAGGAGACATCCCAGCCATAGGCTTTCACCTTTCCACAGTCCTACTGAAAATAAACTGGAAAACTGTATATGGTGCAGGACTAGCACAAGCCTGCCTGTTCTTGACAGTTAATCCACCTGGCCTTTCAGACATTGACAGCATCATGCAAAGAAAACCAATTACCTGAGATAATCAAATCCACCCTCTTCCTCTCAGCTCTCTCATTCATTTAATCTAATTCTTGAGTATTGACATTATTGCAGGCATAATGGGAACAAAAGTGCTTCATTAAAGGCAGCACCTGGACATATTCAATAGTGTAGTAAGAGCTAAACAAATGCAGCCGTGCTGTTAAAAATAAGCTGACAAGTGGTACAACCAAAAATATGTGCTTCTCAAAACAACCTCTAAAGCAGCTGTGGTTTCAGGTGAAGGTGCCTTGCTCCCAGGGAGGTTTCATCCTGAAGGGCTTTGTCCCCCCATGGCAAGAGTAAAGGTGAGCAGTGCCTTGAGCAGAGTCTGAGCTGAAGATGTTCAGGGTGAAGGTGCAGCCTGGCTGCTGCAGCTGCGACTCTCGAGGCAGCAGAGCCAGGGTGCTCACACTGACATAGGGTAGGAGACCCCATTTCAACAGGAATATGCTCTGGTTTTGGCCTGAGTAATCCTACAAGATGTCAGATGAACACTAAAATAATTCATAAAGCTGCAGTTACTTCAGTGAAAAAGCAGCAAGTAGTGAAATAAGAAAGGAAGTCCACTTGACAAGTAAAGGCTAATCAAGAGATGAAAAAATTTCAGTCCAAGAAGGGTTTAAAACAAAATAAAAACATTAAATACTTAATAAAAATTGATATTGTGTTATGTGTGATTCTTGATACAGGTAATGTTTAAAGGGTTTTTTGTGTGACTGGGAAACAAGATGCAAAAAGAAGAGGCATTAACCTTAAGTTTGAGTCATTTTACATGCTCATTATTTTCCACTCAAATAATCTGTAAAAGCTGCAGAGTATGTAGCCCCCAGGTCACTGAGAATTATTAAAATAATTTAAAATGCAACTATTCATTCAGTATAAGAATGTAGACTTTCATGGACAAACATTTCTATTAGAAAGTAGACCTTGTATTAGAATGCTAATTGATTCATCCTCTGCTTCACACAATCTATAGTAACCAGAAAAATTTATTTCCTAAAGAATTCTAAAGGTGAAACACATTTTATGGTATTAGTTTTATTCTTTCAATTACATCCTCTGGGACACAGATTAATGAAATGGAATTGTTATAGTAATTTTAAATCGATACTCTACTACAAGTGGATTTTAAGTCCTAACCATTAGCATTACCTGTTACCTCATTAAAATGGGAAAAATTAAATCAATACAATAGATGAGTGGGTGTTTTCTCACTCTTTCTTTGCCTTTTGCTTAGATACATGTTGTATTATTTGGTCTAATTTTCAGGTCCTCACTCAATACTGCATTTTTTCTGTACTCATTTGATTAGCATTCCAAGCATTTCCAATTACTTTAATATGTCCAAAATAATATCCAGTAAGTGTGAATGTAATCAAGTTAAGAATGGGGACATTTTGATTTATGATGCATCCCATTTCATGTATCAATATATTACTTAAGTGGTAATGCTAATGTTGGCTTATTTGTAAGGGTTATGTGTTATTGGACAAGCAATTCAAGCATCAAAAGAATCTCACACGCAGACTGCTGATCAGAATTTAACATACCTCCAGGAATCCCTGGAATACCAAAAGCTCAATGTGTTTTCTCTTACTCTTGGCATTACAGCTGCTGAAAGCCATTACAGATTACAATGTTGTTTAATCAGCGCTGCAAATGTTACAACCACCCTCTGAGGTTACAAAATGTAAGGAAAATCTACTAAAAAACCCAACTTACCCGACATGGGCTCCCATACAGATGCAGAGGACTAAGTGCCCAGCGGAGTTAAATGATTTCTTACTGTGGGCATCTAGATTTTTGTGTTCAAGGAGTATTTTCTGCAAGCTGTTCTCTAAAACAATTTCATCACTCTCTGCCAGCCTGAGGATGGAGTCAGCTGATTTTCCCAGCTGATGAATGGCTCTATTGAAAGACTCAAGCTTTGGGTTAATAATTGAGCTGTCCCCTTCTGGGAGCAGCTTAAGGGCAGGACAATGGGTTTGGTGCCCCAGAGGTCCCACTGCTGCAGGGAGCACAAAGGGGACAAGGGCTTCCAGGAGCTGACTCTTGAGGTGACAGGGCAGGTTTGTGCAGGGGACAGACTCGTGCCAGCCAGTTGCTCCTGAACTAGCCCACCCCTGGCTGAGGCTGCAACAGCCCCAGCAGAAAATTAATAAACGGAGAATCTGAAGGACTCGTATAAGCTTTACAATAAACCAGCATAAGTTTTATGTTAAAGGTTTTGCTTTAACATTACAGGCCACAGCATTAATTTTGAGTGTTGTCATTCACCTGCTTGTCTCCAGCAGTCACAACCCAGGTGTTGCTTCAGGTGATCTGAAATCCCAGTGACCACTGCTGCTTAAGGGCTCTGGTAAGTAGAGAAGAATATGCCCTGCCCCAGACTTTCACATGCATCACAGCTGCCTTAGAGCCTTGAAATGCAGACAGGTGCTGAAAAATAATGTCTTAAAGTGGAAATATAATGTTCTCCAGCTGGGCACTGTGAACTGAACCAGGCAACATCACATTGATGCTTTGTGTTTTCAAACAGAGTATTTTCAGTCTGATTAAATTATGACCTGCAATTAGTGGGAACTTGAAAAAGCTTTTTAAGAAGCAAGTAGGAAGAGATCCCTAGAAATTTGAGGATTTCTGATATTGTGCATTAGCTAAACTTGTGCATGGAGTTCTACTGGGAACAACAACCTAGCACTGTTTCTATGCCAGTTGCTTACAGAATTGACTTTAAAGCTGTTTTCTCAGTTCTAATGCTACAATAGGCCACATGAGATCAAACTTGCTTATTCTCCCACTTACAGCTGTTCTGTAATAGAAACAGCCAGGGATTTTTTTTCCACTGGGTTTCCAGCTTCTTTCTGCTTGACCGATGAATGGAAGATAAACACTACATACTTTATGCAGTAAGACAGACTGTTCAAACCAGACATGGGGGGAGCTATCCCAGAGCAGGCACACTCAGCTCATATTCTTGACTTAAAATTGGATCAACATTCAACATGTGCAGGAAAGAATGGTTTTTACATTTCTTTAATTTCTCCCTCCTACAGATGCAGTAACAAATGAGAGCTTTAGCAATAACAATAGAAAGGCAAACCACTGTAGAGAAATCTGCTCCATTTTTTGCCATGTAGAGATGTGTTTTTCCTCTCCTAGTGTGAGCCTCAGATATTTCCCTGTTCTGTAACCTGGTGGAGTCACAGCAGATATGTGATATCAAATAGACTCTTAGGGCAACGTGTCTGTAACTAGCTTTAAGATAAAGTTAAGGGAAAGGACAAGGGGTAAAGGTTTTAAACTAAAAGGAGGTAGATTCAGACTAGATAAAGACAACATTTTTATGGCATTGGTGAAACGCTGGCACAGTTTGCCCAGAGAAGCTTTGGATGCCCCATCCCTGGAAGTGTTCAAGGCCAGGCTGGATGGGGCTCTGAGCAACCTGGTACAGCAGATGATGTCCCTGCCAAGGGCAGGGAGTTGGACTTGATGACCTTTAAAGGTCTTTTCCAACCAAAACAGTTCTATAATTCTGTGAAAAAGCAAACAACATATGCTCACTTCTGACATGAATGGAGACTAGCATGTTCTAGGAAGAAAAACCCGAGTGTTTTTACTGCTAGAAGATACAGGATTGAGACCTCTCAGCCTTTGCCTTCTTCAAAAGTTATCAACTCTTTAATCCAAAAAAGAGCACCAGGATTTGAAACTGAAATAGTCAAAATCACCTTCTTTCCCCTGTTTCACACCTTGCACCAGTACCACCATATTTTACTACTGGTGACAGCATCAGGAAGGGCTTGGTGTGTTCCTGTGTATCCCCCTCATCCACAGTACTGTAGTCACAGGAAATGATTTCTGACAGCAAATGTTAAATTCTGTCTGAAGTGGTTTTCCCTAATGCAACCTTTGCTGGTAATCACATTCCCTAAGTTGTTTCCTTTATCTTAAATTCTGTGGAAGGGTGTTTCCCCAGGGAAAGTGCTACTTTTGTCTCTCTGAAAACTGCCAAACAGGTCCTGAAGTGAGAGGTCAGACAAGAAAGCAACATCTGCAAAACCAACACTTTCCACTTGTGGAAAGACTTGAACAATGCTACTCCAAGGCACCCAGAACATTTCCACAGCAACTAGAGAGCAAGGATGGAAGTTTCTACCCGGGGTAGCTGCGATGTGACAACTGCAAGAAGAAAAACTGAGGCAATCAGCAGGAAGTTTCATGCAAGCTCTGTTAGGGAGGTATGGCAGAAAAAAAGGCCACGGGAAGTGTTGCCCCAACTTTTGTCTGTCAGGATCCCTCGCCACTTCTCTGTCTAGCATCCTTTCCCCTGAACACACTTGAAACTGAAAAGGAGAGTAAACGAGATTAAGCAAAGGAGGAGTGGCAGGGAAGGGGCAACGCTTAGAGGCTCCTGTGGGGGCTTGAGCGAGCAACAGCAAGGGAGCATCCATCCCGTGTGCCGCCCACGCCCGGCCGAGGGCGGGCTGAACCGCGGGCGCGGCGGGCGCAGAGCTCGGCCGGCTGCCGGGCTGCTCGGAGCTGCCTCCTCCGCCCGCCGCGCTCCAGGTAAGGGCGCCCGCCTGGCATCGCGGCACCGCTCCCGCCCTCCCCCGATCCCCCCCCCTCCGCTCTGCTGTCTTTTCATCTGCTTTTTAAAAATATTAGTATTTCCTCTCTGAGGTATCATTATGCTGCTGGATTAAGGTAAGCCAGAATAACTCGAGTTTCAGTTAATAAGTCAAATAGAAGACGTGTCTCCCCCAAAAGGCTGTGAAACCTTGCTTTTAAAAACAGTGAGTGGCACGTGGAGAAACTTCTCCAAGAAAGATAATGTAAGAGCCAGCTCCCATTTCCCCCCCCCCTCCAATTCCTCATCAAACCTGCATCTCACCTCAAATGAATACATAGATGAACAATGCACTAGTACTTGAAAAAGTGTACAAAATTTGAAGTCGATCACTTTGATTAAACCTGTTATTGAGCACAGAGTAATGAAGAAAGGGAATATTTGAATTTAATGAAAGCATTTTATTTCTCTAGGAGGCTCTCTTTTCTAATTATTAAAAAAAAAATATCCTATATACACAATTTCAATGGCTATTCAAACTTTATAAACTGGATTCTTAAAGGTTGCCCTCCATCATGAACTCTCCAGGTAATTCTAATGACCTCTCATAGAATAAAGCTGAAGCAGTTTGTGCTGAAGGAAAAGGAAGATCCTGCAACAGGCACACACTTAAGATTTAACTAATCTTCCCATGTGGTAGCTGTGGAAAAAATCTGAAATATATATTTTGTTGTAAAAATGCCTCTTGCTTTCAAGACCCCTCATGTGAATTTGTCTTAGACCAAATTCCTGATTACTTTGAGCTCAGCTCCACATCTCAGTCAGAATAACTTCTCTGACTTCAACCTTAGCAGGTACAAAAGCTTATAGCTGAGCCCAGGACACTAGACTTGGACAACATTCACATTTTTGTATGGCTATAAAATTAAAAGCATTATATCCTGTGATTATTATTTGCAAAAATATGTAATTCTACTGAGTAATTTTATCTTATTGATTTGTACCAGTTAATTTTGAATACAAAAGCTTCATAGATTTAAATAAAGCCCCAAAACTGCTCTGAAAACTGATTTTCTCCTTCCCAGTCTTTCATCCTGTTGCACTGCTCAGCTTGTAAATCACCTGGTTACAGGATGCTTAACAATTCACTAAGAAATTTGAGTCTAAGACCTTGGACCCAAACTGAGTAGTAGATATTTGATGACAAAGAAAAATAAAGTTTTTCCAGAAGGTTTCAGATATGCATAACAAGAATCAAACCCAGAAAAGTATGATTCAAATTCATAATAAGGGGCTCAGCTGGGGTATATTCCCTTCCTTCTTTCCCTTTGCTCCCAAACTAACAAGGATTTGCAGCTGAAAACAAAATTGATTGCAGACCCAGGGGCTGTTCTCTGTTATAAATTTCAAAGGCACATTGCACAACATTCAATGAGGGTAGAAGATGGATATGACTGACCCTAATCTGCTCCTGCAGGGCCCTGTTTTTCCCTCACAGCCCCAAATGTGTGTTCAGGGACAGAGTGAGGTGACCCTCATTCTCCCAGGCTGGAGGCTGCGTGGAGGGGAGCTGCAGGAACATTAGTTGGGTCCTGGGCAGTTTCTACAACGTGAGAATGCTGAGCAAAGCTCACAGTCACCATGGTCTTTGTGGGGAGACTGGGGCCCAGGTTAATGGTTAGAAGATTCTAGATCTGCTAACTTTCATAAGGAACAGTAATTTAAATTGGCACGACAACGGCAGGATTTCATTTGTCTTTCCAAATCAAGCTGTTATTTTCTTAATCTGAACCAGCATATCCTGTCCAACCTTCTGGATTTTCAGCTATTTGTCTTAATCCTATCTAGGTGGATAAAGCCCAAGCGAAACTGTCTCCGTTTTTTGTCTCTGCCTTATCCTGGTCTGCGTAAACAGGAATGTTTCAGTGCTGCAGGAGCGCTGTACCTGCCTTCAGCCCGCACTCCTGGGTGCCCTTTAAAAACCTGGTGACCTGGACTGCTCACCCAGGCAGCTGTCAGGTCTCAGATGGTCCATGGGAGACCACCCAAGCCATCAGCGTTTGCCACACTACAGCTTTTTGCACCTCCCTGCACAGTCCAAACCTTTCCAAAGGTGCCTTTGAGGTTTTGTCCATCAGTTGCAGCCTCTGAAGGTTACCTACGTCTCTGACTCAACTCAAACACGCTCATTCCTTAAATTGCACAGAAACTGAGCCTCTTTGGCCCATTGAAGCCACACGGGTGGGCTGTGAATTCTGACTGTAAAACTGGTGTGGCAGAAGGTAATCCCCACTTTTCTTTGGGATAACCTTGGAGTGTTGACAAACACCTTAAAAAGCCAGTAAAGGTCTCAGATTTGAGATTTGGATTTTGGTACAAGAGGACTCAAACATTTGCAGACTTATGTAGAGGTCCAGCTGCCCAGATAGCAGAACTGAGATGCACAGAGCAAAAAATCTTAAAAAGTCTGTATGCACATAAACCCAACCATTAATAACCCCATAAACCTCTGATTCCTTTGGGTAATTACAAATGGCAGTAATCATCAGCCATGACTCAAACACCATTAATATGCCAGACTTTTGAGTGTCAGCCATCTAAAATCATGTTTAGGAACAAGGTGGAGATAAGTTACTTAGTTCTCTGCCTTTTAAAACTAGAAAATAGCCTGTGGGGCACATTTTTCTGTAGATTTCTCAGTAGATACAAGCAGAGCTTGTAAGCAGCACTACTTTTAATCAGTCACATGAACACGTTCATTTCTTAAAATCTATTCCGTGAATGTTTATTACTACATCCATTTCTGTACATTGCTGAGACCTTTCAGTCCAGTGTTACGCTGGTTGGGAGTTGGACATCTGGCACTTGCTCCATGAATTGTGTTCTCATCCTTAGCACCCACTTTTTATAAATCTGAAATTAATTTTCCAGAAAAACAGTATAATGCTAACAGCATCCTTGCCAGTTATTTCCCAGTTAATCCACAATATGTACTGTATTTAAAATGCACAGAATGAAAACAAGAGATAAACATATAAAATAATCCTATCATAGGTTATGTAACTTACTCTAAGGCTTTGATGTTCATGAAATTGATAATACAGGGAACTTGGTGAGAAATAAAGACCTCAATCCAGGGCACCAAATGTCTCTCATACACTTAATTATGTAAGTATTAGCAGCACACTGCTAGTCCCTATTCCTTTGGTGACTAGAAGTGCTGATACAAAAAAAAAAATCAAAGCTGCAACAATAGATTTGTTTGACTTTGATTCTGACCTTCCAGTGTATTTTGAGGACAGTGATTTTGCATAGAAACTTGAACATTATTTGGGACATTAAAGTAAAGTATAAGTATGCTTATATAGTCTGAAATCATGCTATGGTATTTTTTTTTTTTTTAAATAAATGTATTTGTCACACTGATTTGTTTGGGATAATTTTAAGCACTCTCATGTAATGCCTATGCCTATATAAACAATTTCTAATTACGAAGTTTCAATTACAGCTCAGTATGCTATACCAGAGAAGCAGTTTTCATTTCTGGTGAATCTTAAATTCATTCTGCTTTTTTATCAGTATGAGCTTCTGTTGCTGAAAAATATCTTTGACAAAACCACCTCAGAACACAGAACTTGAGACAATGTGTTCAGACTGGAGCAACTTCCCGAGTTTTTTGTTGAGAAAATGAGACTTCTCTTACCTGGCGCACGTGATGCCTGTATTGATCAGAAGATCATAGCATAACTGGAATCCAGTGTTTCACTTTGAACTATGGCCAGATATAGCAGCAGAAGAGACCTAAGAGCCCTTCAATTGCTGACATAACACTGCCATGACAGATGGCCCCTGTACTGCCTGTCTGCAGAGGAAACATGACAAGACAGCTACTTTCCATGGACCAAGTCCATCTAACTTTGATTACTTGCCCGAGGAGACTTGCATGGTTTCACCCACACTAGGCAAGATCAGATGTGCCTAGGGTTTAAAAACAAGCTAGCTGGTGTGCCAAAAGCCAATTGTCAGCCAAATATGAGGGTGCCCCTTATAACAGGATGCAGACACATGCATTTGTCCACTTTCATCAGTCAATTCCCCAGTTAGACCTGGGGTTTTGCTGCCACTGGGTTTTATTCCTTCTTTTTAATTTGCTGCATTAAAAAAAACCCTTCTTGATACCTTTCACTCAAGCTGCAGTCTCTGCAGTATTAATCCTAACGTGAAAAAAATACTTGAATGTGTGAATATTTTGCGTTTCTTTCTCTTTCAGGGAGTGTTAGGAGGTGCCATGAAACTACAGCTGTTATAGGCAGGCATCCAGGTTAACCCAAAGATATCATGGCACTTCACAAAGTGCTTTGTCAGTGACTACTGTCAATCTGTTGAATGCAGTTGACTTTTCCAAGCTGTGGTGGTTTTGGCTGAAGAAGAGATTTTCTTCACAGTGGCTAGAATGGGTCTGTGTTTTGGATTTGTGCTGTGAACACAGGTGTTGGTATTTCAGGGATGTTTTAGTTACTTCTGAGCAGAGCTTGTGCAGGGTCAAGGCCTTTTGTGCTTCTTGTACGACCCCACCAGTGAGGAGGCTGGTGTTGCAAAAGAAACTGGGAGGGGTCACAGCTGGGACAGCTGACCCCAGCTGACCCAAGGGGTATATCCCCACTACTTCCAAATCTTGTCTTGTGACTGCCTTCCATATACTCACTCTCTTTCTCCCACGGAGCCCTTAGTGTTTCCAGCTTTCCATCATTTCCCCTCCAACTGGTTCATTTTGATCTAATAAACAGAGGGTGAAGTCACATATAGTCAAGAACATACAAGCTCACTGGTTACTTTGCAGTTCTAGTAGACAATGCAAGCAAAGAATCCAGAGCAGGGGAGGCAGCTGTACTTCTCTGACACTCTGGGTGAATCCCTCCTGAGTTTCTCTCTGCCTTTCAATCAAGCACTTAAAGGCACTGTCATTCAACAGTTTGGATGTGGAAGTAAAATGCAACTGGAGTGCTAATTCAGTTTATATTCTAAACCCCACCATCTGCTTTGTATTTTAAGATAATTCTACACGCAGTTTTAGATGCCTGCAGTAGCAGCCATGGGAATTCAGGCATATGGCCACTACCATATGACAAAGTGTATTATCTAATAATTTCTAGTCTTTCCCATGCATCCACTTGTGCATAAGGTACGTCAACATAATAGGCATCTTATCCTTTAATTCATTCACACAAAATTCACTTCCAGTGAAATCTTCGGATATTGCTACTACCTCTGCCAGCTGTCTGCCTCACCCCATTTCAGCCTCAAAGGTTTGTGAAACTTTGAAACTTGCATAATTCACTTTTGTCTGTCATGCTGAAGATAATAAATAACTGAATTCCCATGAGAAATGTCAAATGATGACATTTTACAGTCTTATTCTGATCTGGATAAAAGTAGAAAAGTGTTGTTGTGTCATCATATGAGAATCTGGGACAGATTTGTTACCTGCACCTCAATTAAATGTTTAGAACAAGATGTGTCAATATATGTGCAATAATCTGGTCAGCATGCAGTCTGTCTAGTTAAACCAAATGGCTCAATATTCTATGCAGAAAACAGATTTTGCTTATTTTTCTAGGGTGGAAGGAAAGTATGACAGGTTCTGCTGAACTAGTTTTAAATACCAGTAGTTCCATACGTACATGCATGCAGGACGGAATCTTTCTGTGAATGTGTAGTATTTGAGAAAGAAATGCGTGACAGGAAAGGTCCAGATGTGCAAACATGCCAAGAGGCAGGCTTTTCAGCAGAGCAAACCAGCTCAGGAAGCCCCATAAAAAAGGGGCAGGGAGAAAACGTGTGCGTGCGTGCGAGCATGTACACACATGCAGCAGAGATATTATCTGTATTATCAAGTATTATCTGTGAAACAGCTTAAGACTCCAGTAGTTACCCAGTTCTATTCCTTGGCTGGCAGGCAGTGTCCCTTTGCAGTGAGGGCAAGCCTGTTGACATGGCAATTAGATCTCTTGATTAGTGTTTCTTATACAGAAGTAAGATCTTCTGCATACAAAAGAAATCCAGGTACCATAGGATGGATTTGACCTTTCATGTGCTAAAGACCAAAATTCTCCACCCCACTCTCCCATAAAATTGCTACCTTGGATGTTGGTTAAGAACTGAAAGTAAACCAGTTCCTTTAGAAAGAAATCAGTAATAAGCCCACTCCTTTTCATCTTCAGCACTGTAAAAACTAAACCCAAACAAGTACAGAAATATCCAAAGGTTTCCTTAATCTGTTTATAAAGGATCTTCAGTCATATTAGGAGCTCATAGTAGCAATTCAAAAGCTAAATATAAAAGCAGCTTTATGAAGTACTTATAAAGTCAGTAAGAGGCTTTTTATTTTTAGCATATTTTCCTGTGAGATAAAGATAATGAATGTAGAAAGCATCCAAACCCAAAATGAGATACGCAAAAAAGGTCCCATGATCTGCACCAGGAGCGTTACAGAATCAGCATGTGGAGAGCAATGTTCTGACAACACCATCTGCTCATTTGTGCTGTTTTTTTCCTATTACCAACTCTCTTAATGTCTCATGCATGATTTTCTATGGAAGTCAGGAGGAGTGTATGATTTATTTTGGCATTAATATTTACCAGGCTGGTGTATGCTTAAAGTAGCCAAGATGCTGAGAATGTTTGCTTGTTTAAAAAGCCATTGAAATGGCTTTCCTTTTTCTTTGGAGACATTAAGAACTTATTTTGTCACTTCACTGTTACATAAAAGTCATATCCCATTCACACGGCATTAATTTAGGTAAATGCCACTAGTTTTGCTCTTACTAGAACTGTAGACTGAAAGAAAAATTACTTTGGTTTTTAAAAAGCTTTCTGGCATTTTACATTGGTCACTAAAGAACAGTGCAACAAAGTTTCAGGCTGTGAAACTTCAAATTCTTTACTATTAGCAATTTAGTGGGAAATAAAATGCAAGATATTCCTGCAAAACTCATTCTGGACACTGAAAATATTATGTTTGATTGTCCCTTCCTGAAACCTAAACCAGATATTTCATTTGCATTTATTAACATTTAACAATTGTCTTGCAGATTCTGGGTAGGTAGCATTCCTGACATGTAGGGTTTTTTTAGAGTTTTAAAGCAAGACTTACAAATAAGGTTTGTGTACTCTGATGAAATACAGCAAAAGTATGCACAGTCTGTGCATTTCAGATCTGTTGCATGACTGCATTACACTATGCATTGATACTCTTTTCATCCAGAAATGGATGTCAGAGCTGACACGTTTCTTAAAATAACCATTATGCATGTGAATCATACTCACAGAAGCAAAGAAATCCCATTCAGAAAAGACATTTTGCCTCAGCCAAACATTCTTATGAATGTGGGTGGTTATATATGATTTATATACAAAGGATTTTTTTTTAATAGCTAGGGGTAGAAGCCTAAAATTTCATTTTTTCTCATTAACAAAAAGACTACCAAAGTTAGGTATCAGTGGTATTGGTGCTCCAAATGTGCCAGAGAGGTTGCTCTGAAATAGCTCTGTGTGCTACGATGGGGTCGTGTGCTGTCCCTTAAGAAGAGACACTGATATGCCAGAGATGCACTCACAAGCATGAATAGCAGTGACAAAACTCAGTGTTTGCAATTCTCCTGCACAGGATTATATTATTTTTCACAGCAATTACTTTTCCTAATATTTAAAGGACAGAGGCAAAAATGAAAGAGCTGTAGTACACTGGAATGAAGCTTCTGTTGTTTAGTTAAATTATTCCTGATGCCACCTCTTTTTTTCAAGTTTTGAGACTTCTTTTTGAATTGATGTAGATATTTACTAGTATATTAGAAGAAGCTGTTCAAGATACCATATCTTTAGTGTTTAAAACCTTTGGAAATTCATGTATTAGAAATACATATGTGCTGTAAAACATTACCTCTGCACCTTTTGTTTTTTAGGAGCTACAAGAACTTCTGAAAGAACTTGTGACAATGTGCAGTCTTAAGTGCTGCAGTCTCAGAGTCATTTTTCTATTGCTGCTCTATAGGTAAGAAGTGATAAAAATATTATTTCTCCAGTATATTATTGTATCAGGTGGTTTATAATAAACTTATAATTAGAGACATATCTGACCAGGTAACAAAGTAAAATCTTGGGGTTTGAATCTTGCCTCTTACAAAAATTAAAGAACCTGGGTATTAATAACAGAAATACAGGACTGAGCTTCATTAATCTCAGCTGCCTTGATTAACAGATCTTTTTAATTGGAAAGATTGATGAGGGAGAAAAATAATGGAATTTATGAAGCATGTGAACTCTCAAATAAAGGATTACTGGGTACAAAGTGAGTATTGTATCAGACGCTTAGGAAATTCAGGTGGGCACACAGTCCTTGCCTGGAGCACAGTGCCTTGCCCAAGGACAGAAGCACACAGTCCACCTAGATTTACTGCAAGCTTGAGATAGTAAAAGCATCATTGTGCACTAAAAGGAGAGGATCTTAAAAAGAATTACCCATTTGAAACACTGGTCTTATTCTCTGTTACGAAATCATGAAGCCTTTAGGAAATCTGAGTTGCATTACACTGGGAAGTGAAAATCATCCCCTCTGGCTACACATAACCCTTCCAACAGTACAGCTGCCATGACAAAAAAAATATAGAAATGGAGCACTTAAAATATATTCCTTCTATAAAAATGGGCAAAAATACTCTTTAAGTAATTGTAATAAGAAAATGTAAGTGTGGACAGGTTAAACATTCTCATCACTACTTTCAACTGAAGTATTTTAAGTCTGTAAGCCAATTCTTTATCTAGAATTGCCTAACCTACTTCATCTCGCAGTAAATTCCTCAGGATGAGATTCTGTCTGAGCTATACCTCAAGTGGGTGTGCAAACACTCATTTAGATAAATCTTTCTCTTAGTAGTGGGAACAGGTGGAACAGTCCCCTGAAAGTGAGTTTAAAGCATCTACCTCCCCCACCTTCTCCTGTCCTGTAGAGAGGTCTTTGTCCAAAACACACACTTGCTCTAATTCCACCTCCTGTCCTCATCAGCTGTGACTTGCCACACCATAATAAGTGGATGACTCATGGCTTAGCCATAATAAAACATTGCTAAGAGACCAACAATTTCAGCATCTAAGTAACAAGGAGGCAAAATTCCCCCAGGAGCTCAGCCTGTGGTACACAGTTCATTATTATCAGACACTTTGTGAATCCTCTTAGAGCTTCATCTGGCTGTGAGTGTCCAGAAGCACAGGCAGCTCATTCCTGAGTGTCATCCACGGGGTTAAGTGCACACACAGCAGCTGTACGAGTGCCTGGAAACAAGTGCACAGCACTGAGCTGATGTGTCTGTTGTACCCAAATCCAGACACAGGCTGAGGAGCAGCTCTGGCCTTTGGTTATCTCACAGACAGGATGATGCTGGGGTACAAGAATGCATTTTTCCAGTGCACAAGTCAGGAGGGGTTTGTGAAAGTGCTGTTTAAAACAGAAACTATCCTGCTTGGCACTGAAACAGAGAAATATTTCTAAACAAAACCCAAGGGCTGAGGTGCACCCAAAGCAAGGGCCATGATTTTTTGCCAAGTGGTCCCTTAGATATTCCACTTGGAAAAGCTCTGCCTAACATGTGAAGAGAGTTTCTTCTACTGAGTAATTTACAGTCAGTAATGGTATGGGGTTGTTTGTTTCCTTTCTATCTCTCCCTGCCTGAATGACACTTCTTCACCTAACATTAAATTACATTACAATCATAACGTGGCCCCCTTTTTACTATTAAAATCTATAACTGGGGAGTTGCCTGGATGATTGCTTTCCCAGATTTTTTTTTTTTTAAGTAGTAATGAAGAAATGGAGGCAAATTTATCATTATCAGGAATCAGCTTCAGTAAATGTATGCTGTTTGGTCCGAAGTAGGGTTCCCATTTGTTTCAGAAGGGTGTTTTTAACGTAAAGAATGCTAGCCTGGGTTTATGGAATCAGAAATGGAATTCTATGGATTTTTTATTTTTTTGCCTGAGCTTAAGACTCATAAGTTTATGGTACTTCACTGTTCTTGAGCATGGTAACATGATGCTCCAGTTTCAGCCTCACCATTTAACAAAGAAAAAATGGTGATAGTACTCTGTTTCAAAGCAGAGAATTAATCAGTCATGTAGTAGATTTTTCTACAGTTTATCTGCAAGGACCATATAAACCCCCATATCATTGGGCACAAGTATGGAACTAGAAATAACTTTATTTGCATCTGTAAGCCCTTGGCCTGTCAGTGAATTGCCTGAAAAAAAGCTTTTTTTATTCTTGTTTTCCTGGGGGTAGTATTTCAAAAGCTTGTTCAGACCGTATCTGGCATTTTGTTTGTTTTCTTGCAGTTCTAAGGTGTTTCTGTCTCTTTCCTGATACATATCTTCTGACAAAAAATAGCCAGAAAAAATATTCTCATACATGTGTCTAGACTTTTGCCTAAATAAATTATATATACTACTGTTTAGGGCAAATATTCCTTTTTTCCCTTCCAGTTACCCCATTCTGTTAAGACATTAACTTGAAAGTACCTTAAATAACAAACAGTTGTTGTACCTGTCAAGTTTAGCCAAACCCATAAAAATCCTCAGTTTTTGAGCCATAAGAATGACTTAGGAAAATAAATAATTATAATTCAGCTTTCATAAAAGCAACCAGAGGGCATTGATCCTGATGAGTTAAAACATTTATTATTGAAAGCCCAGAACAGATAGGTGTCTCAGCCAAAAAATAATTATATACTCACTACTCACTTTTTTTTCTTTAAAATCTGTACACTCCTCAGTTGCTGGAACACCTGTTGCAAGGCAATTCCATACTTAGATGCATGCTGAGGTATTTCACATACATTAAGAAAATGGAGGAACTTAAACAACTTCCCTTAACTATAAAACATATATTTAAATATAACAACACAAATATTGGTTAAAAGAGAAGCTTAGATGCAGTGATGAGAAGATGCAGACACAAGTGGAATGAGTCTCAACTTTTACTTTATCCTTTGTGACGTGTGCAGCTGTGAGCTCACTGTGGCTGAGCTGGGAATGCAGGACCTGAATCGAAGAGCATTTTAAAGGTAACAGGGCATCATCCCTTAAAACATAGAAACCCCAAACTTTTTAAGGCACAGAACCTCTGTAGGTTCCTTATCTTTCACCACTGACAATCCACCTCTGGGTATCCCCCACAGTCAGCAGGCTGGTGACACCACACACTCACATTTAGGAGGCCTCAGGTTCCTCTCACTTGTTGGCTTGCTGTGCTAGGACTTCTCTAGGATTTTGTGGCCAAACAGCACACAGGGGACCATGCCTCATTAATTCACAGCCTCAATGACAGCACAACAGCTTTCCCAGGCTTACTTAACCATAAATCTCAAAAGACCAGTGATATGAGGCTACACATCCTGTGTTAATGAGGAAAATTATGAATTACCACAGGTCATTTAAGGGAAGGACTTCCATAAAAATTTTTAAAGATATGTCTTAGAAAATAGGAGTTAATGATAATGAACCAGACCACTCTGCAATTGCATACTGATTGGCAGAACAATGATACACCCTTGCAGTGGAAAAGAAACAAGTTTTCCTTTAACATTTCACAACTTGTAAAATTTAAAAACAATCCAGTAAAGCTGTGAAATTAAACTCATGCAGCTCACTGACACTTAACTAAAATTCATATGTAAATTACAAAAGGAGAGATATCTATTCCAAGTATAGTATTTAAGAAATTAATTACAGTCAAATGCATTTCCAATTTCAACACTTGTATGCAACATGAAACTGGCCTTCTTATTTATATTCACATCTCAACATGACTGTGGTTGTTTCTTTAGGAAAAAACTTACAGAAAATTTCCTTATTTCAATGCTGACATTACTCAAGGGTATACTTAAGTAAAAACATCATTCTTTGGCAATATAGAAATAAAAAATGGGGAAAAAATAAAGGAAAAAAATAAGATCATTCGAATAGCTAAGATATTTGTGTTACAAGGCAGCTAATGGAAAACAGCTACTTCTGTGGCAATAGGGTCTGGTGAATTAAAAATTAGACAGCAATAGCAGCTTTTCAAGCCAGTGGACACCACATTCAAAACCACAGTGTGATTTAGCCATGTGCATTCAGTGAGATCATCTTAGCATTTAAGCTTTGCCAGTGTAAGATACTGGATTATTCCTAGTGGATGAAAGTCTAGGTAACCTGATGAAAGAACTCAAGCTTTGTCAGAAACAGCAAAATTAAAATCAAAATATCAAGCTTTGGAAAGCTACACGAGACCCAGGAATGTAATGCAGAAGAGAAAGCAGAGTTTTCAGGAGCAGCTCCAGAAAGAACTGAGACTTGGAAATTCAGCGAGGAAAGGCCACAAAACACTGGTAGCCCCTTACCTAATGGTTTATGCTTAGATTCTTCCCCCAGGAGCAAATCACCACAGCTACAGCTCTTGCACCTACTGTAGGACAGCTGGTCACTCTTAGGGGCCAGCAATTCCCAGAGCAAGGATTGAAAGCTGCAGATCCTTCTCCTGGTGTTTATGTAGGTGTCTGCTCGCCATCAGCAGTGACAATGCCTCTGCCAGCTGGGCTCACTAAGTCAATTAATTATTTGCTTCTCACCTTCATAGTACCCCACCTTTCCCAAATCATTGGGAGCAAGTAGCTGCTACCATCTGTGCTTTAATTTCTGGGAAGCACACCCTGCTCACAGTCTTGGGGTGCTCAGCTTTGGGGTTAGGCAGAAAGGGTTTCTAATTATTTATATATAACTTCTATGGATCGTATTTGTAGCTGTTTCTGAACAAAGGAAGTACTTGAATCCTCATGCTTCACTGATTTTGCTCAACAGGATTATTTCTGTGACCTGTTTAAAAATTGTGTTGTGAAAGAGTGGTTTTATGCACTAGTCTCTGAGGTTGGTTTCTGTCTCTGAGACCTAAATATAATGTATTTCATTATGTAAAAAGAAGCTTAATTTTGAATGCTGAAATAAACAATCAGAATCCCTTCCACATTCCTAGATTATAACCATAATGCCCTGTTTACAGATAAAGTATTAAAGAAGATTTTTTCTCAGATGGACTGTTAAGAAATATTAGACTTCAAGGTATAAAAAGAAATAGACTTAGACTTCAAGGTAAAAAGAGAAATAGACTTAGACTTCAAGGTATAAACGGAAGTAGACTTAGACTTTAAGGTATAAAAGAGATTTTTTCTCAATAACAGATTAATACAGATTATGAAATCTGATATTTTTTGAAATACTGTTTTTTTTTTTTTATTATTATGTCCTTTAAAAACATCCTCATTCTCAATTCCTTTTAGGTCAATGCAAATTCTTCAAGCTGAAGAAAAAAGTGAAATTCTACCTCCAGCAATACAAAAAATAATAAAAGGGTACAACAAGTATCTACGTCCATTTTTTGATAGTAAGTAGAAAAGTTCTTTCAATAAGGCTGTCATAACATAATGTGGTGTCTAAAATTCAGCAGTGAGAGCAAATGGTTTTTTTCTGTACTTTTTTCCTTTGATATCTGACAACGACTAATCTGATTACACATGTTCTGTGATGTACTAAGATAGAGTTTAATAGCTTTTGTGGCCCAAGGTGAAACTTGTATATTCCAAGTATTCCACCTAAACTTCCAGACTGTTGGAAAACTTGGCTGTCATTGTATGTGTGTCTTCATGAAATAAGCTATAACATCTTACCTATTTAAAAGCATAATTTCCTCTAATTTCCTTAATAGTAACTATAAAAAACTTTGATTAAAGATTTGAAAGCTTTATATATCAAGCTGTTCATAACAGCACGGAAAAATCTTGTTACTATGCAAAGTACTATGTGCCTCAGCTATAAGATTGCAAGAGAATTATTTAATAAACGATTCTTGCCTCAGGTCTTAAAGGTCACTGAACAGATTTACTGAAAATTGTGGGGGGGAAATGAATTGAAAAGAGAAAATGTATTAAAAATGTCAGTTCCCTGCATCAGTAGCTAGTGGTCACCAGATTGGAAGATGCACATAGTCTACTGCATAAGGCTGATTTTACTGCCCTGCAGGTCAGTCAGGCACCTGAAATCTCAGTGAAAAACTCCTTATTTGAGTCAGGCTATTGCATGTATCACAAGTACTGAGGAGTTACAAAGTGGCATGAAGAGCTTGTCCTGGAGAAAGTGCAGAACACAAGAAGAAAATATTCTGAATGTTGAAAAGAAGCTCAGCATGATTGACTAATGAGTTTCTAAGACCATACTGTTACCTCTTGCCATCAAAATATTTGGTTCAATATAGATGCTCCACATCATGTGTCATTTCTGAATCCATTTATAATGATTTTAAGATATACCTGTATTTTAGGTTGAAGAAAAAGGGGAAAACTATTTCATCTGTTTTTCTTGTAATTATCTTAGCTGATGATAAAACTGCTATAAAATATTTAATGCTCTAAGGAGATTTTCAGCAAAATAAAAGTAACTTTAATAAATAAACTAACCCTTCCTCATTGGAGATGATGCATAATGTAAAATAACTGTGTTCAGTGGCCATTAATATGTTTTATTCATTACCTCACGTTAGTACTAGAGATATGTTGGAACTGCCATGATGAGTGTGCTTGGGTAGACAACAGAGCCTCATTTCAAAACCCTGTAATAGCAATTAAGACCTTCCATAAAGCACATTTGAGTTACAAACCTCCCTTTTCCATTCTCCATCTTTTTTCCTCAGCTGTTGTATAGGCTGTAGTTATTTCTCTTGTGTGGGTGATTTGTTCAGAGGGATGCTAAGGCCTCTCTGGGCGTGCTGAGGAATGCCAGAGGAGCTCAGGCACACGTGGGCTCAGTCGCACACAAAGCCAGGCAGCGCCAGCATCGCCGCGTACGCTCGCCGCGGCTCAGGCAGGCGAACGCTGCCTCTCAGCTCTTTGATGGATCTTCACTAGCTCTACTGCTGGGGGAATGAGGTGACACTCTGAAAAAAATGCGTTTTATTAATGCCACTTCCAAATGCAGGGTTAGTGGTTTCGTGGGAAAATACCTTCTTTGTAGGAATAATTTGAGTTAGGATGACTCGGGCTTCTCCTGGTTTTTGAACCGGTAGCTTTTTGTGAGATCGTTTGGGATCACTTTCCCTGTTATAGAGGAATGTGTGCTTGGGCTGGGGAGGGGAATCAGCCTAGTCCTGACCCCTCTCTGCTACTAGCAGGGTGGGCTTCACTTGGCGTGAGGGCCAGGCCCAGGAGAAGCTATTGCTCTTCTCAGAAGCAGAGCGAGCAAACCATCTAAATGCCCAGCTTAACAAACCTGTTAATATATATTAACATATATATTTATATTAATATATAACATATATTAACATATAACATTAATATATATATATTAAACATATATCAACATATAACATTAATATATATATGTAACATATCTGTTAATATATATATTTATCTGTGTGACCACAGCTATGCTAGCTCTGTTCCATGAAATATTTTCCTGATTTATATGGTGGTTTTTTGCCTGCAGCTGGTGTACCTTGTCTGTTCTTGGTAACTGGCTTTACTCACAATAACATCAGTGGCTGCAGCACAGCTGTCAAAGGGCTGGTGAAGCCAGAGTAGCAATTAGCCATTGATACCCCTTCTGTGACTGCCCCCTGTGCCACCTCCCCCCAATTCCTTAGTTTCTTTGGGATGATATTTTCATGCTAAAAATGAAAGACAGAACAGTCAGAGATGGATCTTAAGGTCAAACATCTGATTAGACTCGAGTAAACTAATGAACAAATGCACATTAAAAACATAAAGTGGGGTGCTCTGGTAGACATCATTGGCTACTGTAAAAGCCTGCACAGTCTTGATTGTGATACATGATATACTCTGAGAAAGAAACTTGTATTTCTAGAAATATGAGCAGAAAAGGATGGATATGCACTTGACAATCTATGTTTGCTGTCTTGAATGAAAGGATTTGAATAAATGGGAACCTAGTATGTGTATGTTGATACACAGAAATATCTCTCCAAAATATGCTGAAGCCAGCCTTTTTAAGACACTTGGCTTCATTTTCTTTAATTTTGGCCAAGATTCTTTTGCTTTCAAAATCATGTGTGTTTCTGTTATTAGCTCAGTTAGATTCACACTCATAAATATGCATGAAGAAATTTGTCATGAAACTAGATGGTATTATTTGTTGGCATCTACAGTGCTTTAAGCTTAATGTTAGTCAGTCATAATGGAACTCTGAAATGTGATTTTTATCGAGTGTGAGAGGGCCAGAGGTGAGCTTAACTTTTAGAATAACCTCATTTAAAGTAATTTCAAAGTTACTTGTCCTTGAAAATTTTCTTCAGGCAGGAAATGGCAGTTTGTGAAGTGATGATTTCTGCCAAGATACAACCATACTGTTGCAAAATCAGTGACACTGAACTCCTTAATATTTAACAAAATGGGGTTTTAGTCCTGAAAAGAAAGTTAGGTATAAACAAATGTTCATAAAATGACAGTTCTTTTCTCCTAAAGCCAGAAAAACCAGTAATATTTACTAGTTAAGTGAAATTTATGACAACACATAAATTTTTAGTTTAATAAGCCCTCCATTTGCTTATTAATTTGTGTTTGGTCTTTGTGCTAGGACTGGCAGATGACTGGAAATATCCAAACCACATACCCCAGCTTGGGTAGTGTCATTAACAAGGGGACTATGAAAATCTTTTTCATTTGAGTCCAATGACTGCATAACAATGTAAAAACAGTCTTCTCCTCTCCTTGCATAGATTGAATCTACTGCTCTTTGAGCAGGTTCATCAACTAGGTCTTCATAAATTAAGCAGATAGGTGCAATAAAGAATTAAAAAACTCCAAAACCCTAATCAGGAATGATTTTAGCCATTCTTCAGACCGGAATATGAAATGCTCCTATACTAATGTTAGTAGATATTACTCCTCAATGTAATAATATTTATCCTACCCTTACAGATATATATGGAATACTTCTATAGAAAAACTGCCATAAGGGATTTAAAAATCAACAGTTATTTCCCTTAAATGTGCTACATTATACTGACACTTTATCTTGGCAATACAATTTGATTTTCACCTCAGGTTTTCTGCTGGAACCATGTAGATCAATTTTTTGACTTTATGTGCTGTGCCAAACTCTCTGAATTAATGAGCAATTCCTGCAGACTTCAGTGAGCCTTGGATCAGGTTCATAGGGTTGTTAAGGGATGCATAAAATCTTGTAAATAATTTTATACAAATAGATTTTGTTCTGTGATTGAATGTGATAATTTAAGTGCTCTAATTAAAAAGAGAGATACTAGGAAAAGGTCACAGCTAAGTATGTTTGAATATGGAAGCTGCTTTCAAGTGGTACAAAAAAGTGTCATGCTTAAATCAGTTATTCTAAATCACATTTAAAAGATTATTTTCCTTAGCTTCATAATGAGTAATACATTTCGTAGAATTCAGTTCTAAATTAAAGCAAATAAAATTTTTTGGGTCCAACCTTCTAAGACCTCTCATGATGGTTTTTTTTTCCCCTCAAATGCTATTTATATTAAGTTCTATAAATTTAATTAGGTGAAGGCATTTTAGTCTTCATAAGTGTACAAAAGAGACAAAGAGATGTCAGAATGTTAGCTGTGTCTAACACCCTTTGGTTTAGTGAGGTAAACTCGCAGGGTACACGAGAAAGAAATACCAAAGAACCATCATCTAAAGACTATTTTAAGTCCCAGCTAGCTAATATCTAATTAGCTACAGAAAAGCAAAAAGCCCAGAATATATAAACTTCAGCATACACATGGTAATGGAGATTTTCCTTCCTTCCCAAGAAGAGACACTCTGAGCATCTGATTGCCACCAAACCCAGTTTCCTGCATGCAGGACAGTTTGGGGGTTTGGTTTTGGGGTTCTCCCCTGCCTCTCCAACCCCTCCAAAGGCTTAGCTCCAGAGACTCTAAATTATAAATGGTGGTTATGTTCAGATCGCAAAAAGATCCAATTTATTTGAAGTTTCCTGTTGTCTCCAGCTTCCATGAACTGGGATCTTACTTTGCTTTGCCAAACAACGTGCACAACTAACTGCCACATGCATTTTCTGACATTGGACAAGTCACCCTTCTGACTTCTCTTTGAGGAGCTGAGTAAACAATGCTCCTTGATTTTTATGTTACAAGATTTGATATTAAGCTTCCAGATTTTTTTGTCTTTTGGAATATTTCTCTTTCTCTCAACCAAACTGTCTGCTGTTTGCAGATTTTATTTAGATGTGGAAAACAAATCTTGTCACAGTCATAACAGTCTTGCCAATACAGAATAGATTGCAAGATAACTTAATTCTGTGCATTACTCCCCATTGCAATGATGCTGCTGCCAAAGCATAAGATGGAAGGAGCATGTTAAAATGATTATCTGTGACAGCCTCTAAATCCTTCTCAAAGGCACTGCTTGCCAAGATGGATTCCTGTCATGTATGTGCTGCCTGTCTTATTTGTCCCCACATTAATTGCTTGCATTTGGCTGTATGGAAACATGGGGGTTTTGGACAATGATTTAACAAGCTGTTGTTAATATGGCCCCCACCAATTTTTGTCTTGTCCACAAGCTGTACCAGCATAACAACATCAACATCTAAAAATCATTGATGCAAACAAATAGGATTGAAACTGATTCATGCTAGAAATTCGTCTGTCTTCTGATGCCTTCAAATCAAGAATTACAGTTGAGGTCTGTCAGAAGGCCTGTCTTAACCTGTCCACCTTCTTCATGTACCTATTTGTCAAGAAAGATGTCTTGTGGCGGGAAGTTAAATGCACTGAAAAAATCTAAGCATAATGTATCTCATTATGTAAGAATTCTGTAATATTCCAAAGCAAAGCTGGCAATCAGAGAGACAGGATGAGGTTTTTAAGAAGCTATAATGAATTATTCTAGTGATAATTTTCCTTCTAATTCTCTGTTTACTTGCAATATTTTATCCAGTATTGCTGAAAAGATGAGACATTCTTCCAAAAAGCCATTCCTTTTGAGGCCTTTCTGAATGTCAGAATTGTTTTGAGTTTTCTTAAACTAAATGAGAAAGGGCTCATGCTAACAGCTCAGCACTGGAAGTTATTGATAGTGCTGATCCATTGCAGTAGTAGGTACACATGTGACACAGTGGTGGTTTATTTTGCTGCTACAGACTGGGATCACTGCAGTAAGTGACCCAAACTTAATTTTTAGGTATGCTATCTGCCATTCTTCTTGCTGCTTTCCCATTTGGGATCACTATGAATATCTATAAAGGGCGTAGAGGAGCAGTGCAGATAAACTGCAGTAAAATTAAAACGTGTGTTGCTTAGGCTGCTGTAACGAGGCGCTCCCTTTGGCGATCCTCTGCCATGCTTTGAAGATTCCCTTCAATAATGCAGGACAGACTGACTTCAGTTTTCTTCTGAGGATCGGTAGATTTCTTCTGATGTTGTCATTATACATCCAACTTCTGCCAAACATATGGAAATGTAGGAACTGAGTGCCTCATCTGGTTTGCTGCCCAGTTTTTGACACTGTCAACAGGAGACCTTTCAGAGGAAGTTCAGACGAAACCCTGGTGAATAATTATGAGCAGACTCATTCTGTTATTAGTACTTTACAATTTATGGTGCCTTACTAAATAAACATTTATCCTCACATGCAAAAAAGAAATCAGCATTTAACTATTAATGTTGTTCTGATTTAATTAACTGCTGGAGCAAAGCTGTTCTTGGCATCTTGTGTCAGTAAAGGACCTTTCTGTGGTTTGTTCTCCTGCACAGCTCCTCCCATACAGCACATTGCTGTATCCAGGTACTGTAATTTCTGCTGAGTTCTTGTGGGTGCTGGGCTGGGCAGGCTGGGTGCACTTGGGCAGTGAGGGCTGCTGGCTGGGGTGAGTGGAGTGGGATGGTTTTGTCCCAACTGCACTGCCACTCCTTGGCACCTGAGCCCCAAGGCCGCTCTGTGCTCCGTCTGCTTGAGCTTGGAGTACATCTTAACCCGAGCCTGTGTCTTGTGGTGCTTGGGAGTCACCCAGCATGGCAATGCTGTTGTGTTACTCAGTAATATTTTGAGAAAAACTTCATCAGGAAAGAAAAAAAGGATCCACAAAGTCCTGTTCGTCTGATTCCAGAGACATTAACCCCTGCTTAATTTGAGTAATCTTTCTGGAAAGTCAGCTTTTCCCCTCATATGCATAACAACCAATCACTGATGATACTGAAATGCTGCTAATGGACATTTTCCCTAATCTGTATCCCCTTGCTAGGCAAGGATCAGGTGTTATTCCTACTAATAAACCACTATATAATAGGAAGAGTCTGATTATTCCCAGCCATGATGCCTGCATATTCATCTGAACACTGCACTGTCCTCTCCTTGGGATGGTCCATCATTAAGCATGTGCCTTGCTGGATGGGGTTCTCCCCAGGTGATCATGTGATAGTTGGCAATAATATGCTTTGTTACAGTCATACATAGGAATCTCTAGGAAGACATAAAAAAATCAGAATATGGACTATAGATCACATTATTTTAAAATTCAATGGTTTTTGAGGGTCTGGCATATCTTTTGAGGCTGGTAATATTGTACCTGCTATAATGATATAGTACAATGGTATGTATAAGAATTATTGCAGCCCAGGTAGCTGGGATGAGTTTCCTAGGGGTTGAGCTTTTAATCCTGGAGGGAAAAAAAAAATTATTCATGGAGTATCAAAACATGAAAGGAATGGAAAGAAACCAAAAAACAACAGGTCAATGATTTTTTTCAGGAGTGACAAATGTGTAATGATTTTAACATGTGCATTAGAAATAGAAAATACTATGGAAAAAATAAAAATACTAATAAGCTTACACATCTCAGAATGACACATTTTTTCTTTAGTGTTACTCAGGGGGTGGAGTTGGACTCCATGTTCCTCTGGATGCCATTTGGAGCCATATAGGAGATTTCTACAAGATGTATTGAAGGAACCAAGAAGGGCTTTCAGCTGTGTGCCTGTGAGATAGGGGCACTACCAGCTACAGAGATCTTACCTAAAGTATTTCTGCATTTCCCAGTACTGTGTTCTCTTCTTCTCAATAGCTTGGAAAGATGCACTGATTTAATATTAATTTCCTTGTACAAGCACTCTGTTAATTATTCTGCACATATTCAGCCAGGAATAATGCCATGTTTCCATCAAAGCTCTGCACAAATTCTGCATTTTAAAATGCACAGCTGGTGATCTTCCTTCCAACAGTGTGAAAAGCACATTCAGAAGGAAATGGGAATCGGAGCATACTGACATTACAATAACAACTACTTAGGTAAGGTGTTTAACTACACTGAATAAGCCTTCAGCTTATGACAAGTTTTCTTTTATAAATGCAAGTATTTAAAGCACAAGTTTCCTCCTAGAGGAAAGGCAAGACATTAAGTCACAATGGTATGATATATACCATGAATTCTGAAATGGGCAGTAAAGAAAGTCACTCAGCTATGCCACCTGGGTATT
This sequence comes from Promerops cafer, assembly GCA_013398275.1. Taxonomy (NCBI): domain Eukaryota; kingdom Metazoa; phylum Chordata; class Aves; order Passeriformes; family Nectariniidae; genus Promerops; species Promerops cafer. Next base: position 410,099 of record VZSE01011912.1, read on the forward strand.
AACCATGTGACATTGCCAGGTAGAACGTCTTACTTCACCCACATCTGATGGACCAGATGTTGCAACTGGAAGAATTCTTTCCACTGCTCTGCACCTCAGAGCAGAAGAGTGGGATGTACCATGGGGATCGTGCCTTCCACATCTTATTCTCTAACATTTTCCCCAGCACTTTTTTCTGGGGGGGAAAAAATCATATAAACCAGGAAGTATTTAAGAAATAAAGCCTTTTTCTGAAAACTAAAATAGTTCTAGCTGAGAAGTACAACATTTTGGTTAAGAATGTGAAAATTTTTGCATAATCTGTGTTTGAAGAATATTTAAGATAGCTTCTAAACATTTAGAAAAAAAAAATGGAAGTATTTTGTACACGGTTCTTGTGAGCGCTGAATATGAAATAATTATGAGCTGCATTCTGACTTTCTCTCTTTTTTTTGCAGATGGTCCAGTGTCAGTTGGAATGAGTATGGATATTGCAAGCATTGATACAATATCAGAAATAAATATGGTATTGTCGTTTTTGCTGTCTTTTTTTGCTTGTTGATAAGCTGATGTCTTGTGCTTACAGCTGCTGGCAATACAACTTTGGGCTTGTCTCCTTGTGAAGTCAATATGGGTTAGGAGATGGAATTTTCTTTTTCACTACACACAGTGTTTATAACACGATAATAAACATAGAAATGCAGCTGTGAATCCCACCTCTCACAGATACAAACAAAAATCCGCTACTGAGTATTAATCTTAATGAGAAGCATGTGGATCAGTACTTATTTTCCAGCTGACATGTCTAAATCTTTATGCATTTCAGAAAAATAAAGATATATTCATGTGCCTTTGAAGCCACTCTCTTTCCCTATGATGAGACACAGCTGAACTCAGACTGTTTTTCCTCTTCTATTGTTGCTGTCACACATTAATTTATTCCAGCTGTGTTTCATTTAATTTGTATCATTTGTTTTTGAACAAACTATGAAATGGAATATACTTTTCTACTTAAAGATCCTCCATTGGTACACAGAAATAAAAACAAAAAATTAATTAATCAGATATTAAATATGAATGTATTAGTAATTAGTAATTATTAGTTACTATTTAGAAAGGGGAAATAAGGTCAGAACTTCAGATGAATTTATAATATTGATAAAAAACACACGATAAAATCAAAAGTTGTTTTAAAAGTGTTAAGAAATAGTGTGATCTTAATGTAGGACTGCAGGGCATATCTAAATTGAAGGGGAATTGGACTGAGTCCTATGTTCAAGGTCTTGATAAATTTGGTACCACTGTTTCCTTTGTGATGCTAAAAGGAGAAATTATGCTAAAAGATTCCTTTCTGTTTCACTAACTTCTTTTGTCTATCTGAATTTATTCAACTTTTTCTCATGTGCACTTAAAAAATTCTTTATTTGTTAGCTTATGTGAACAAAATGAGATTTGGAACCACTTACATAAATCATTCTAAAACTTGAAGGTTTACAGAGCCAGATTATCTGCTTACAAAGCTCTGATGACTTCAGCTGATTTATAGCCCCAGACTTAGGCCATCAGCTTTTACTGTAAATGACCATTAGAACAAAATCTACAAACCTCACATCGAGTGCTAGAAAATTTGGCAGAACAAGATTCAGTACAGCTGCTCTTGGAGTGCCAGGGACATGGGAATCACAGTTTGTGCCCAGCAGCTGTTTCCATATACTTCTGTAAAAGAGAATACAACACAGGCTCCCTTTGTATGATAGTTTTGGTTTTTCTCTTTCAGGACTACACAGCTACCATATTTCTAAGGCAGCGATGGACTGATGAGAGACTTTGTTTCGATGGTAATAAGAGTTTGAGCTTAGATGGTCGACTTGTGGAAATGCTTTGGGTACCAGATACCTTTATAGTTGATTCAAAAAAGTCTTTTCTTCATGATGTCACTGTTGAGAATCGTCTTATAAGGATATACCCTAATGGAACAGTCTTGTATGCCATAAGGTATGTAAAGACCACATATCAGCCTTTATGATTGCATCTACTTACATTTTAAACTTTCCAGGTTCTGCTTAAGAAAATGGGTCTGTTTGTAAAAGTCGGGTCTTGTAGTTTTATGAATATCTAATATTCTTGATCAATATGAATAAATTCTTGAATTTAGCAATAGATCTTCCTCCCTAAATAGTCCCTTTTGCTTTCATGCGGGCTGAACACAGGAACTGCATGTTGCCATTCCAGTTTGCAATGAAGCCATCACAGGGGAAAACAAGCTGTGATGATTGACTTGCATGATTTATTGTGAATTACCCTTTGTAAAAGGTTTTGGTAAATATAACAAAATCTTAAGATATATTGCAAATAACAAAGGGAAATGTGCACTGTAAGTGAGAAGGGAGCAAAATGGTGGCCTGTTTAGACTGTAATGAACTCAGCTGTTCTGCAGTGGTTTCTGTTTGGGATTGTATTACTCTTGTACGTTAGATACCAGTAAATAATAGGGTTTTTTCCTTGCAATAGATATTAGGCCAAAATATTATTTCAAGAAGGATACATGGCATTTTTTATTTTTACTGATGAACAATTTTGTCCCCTTAATACTTAGAAAACTGTTTTTTTTTTCCCCCAAGGATCACCACAACTGTTTCATGCAGCATGGATCTGACTAAATATCCAATGGATAAGCAGACATGTACTTTGCAACTGGAGAGCTGTAAGACACTTAATCCTAATTATTTTTATACAATTAGAAAAATATTTGTGATCTTTTTCTGCTAGATGTTACCAGAGTGGCTGGAATTTTCATAGAAGGCAAGGGACGTTAGGTGGCCAGTCCCTGCTGAATTACAGTAGTATCTGTGTGCCAAGATGTGTGCACATATGTGCACATGACATCACTGAAAACAGCATGGCAGAACTGAACTGCTGCAGTGCTAATTAATGATTGAGCAAAATCCCGGGAGATTCTCACAGGCTTGGTTTTGTAGTGCATCCTGCAGTTACTGTCTTGGTCTTCAGAGGGAGTTCTGTGAGCAGGCATTTTCTAGCACAGATGAAATAAGGTTTTTTTCCCTTTCAGAGAGTATGTGATTTTTTCCCCCGAGATACAATTCCTTTAGGAAAGAAAGAAATTAGAATAAGCCTTATTTGTAAGGCATATAGTTCATATTCAATAATTTACAGTTTTCAGATTTTGCTCTGACTTATTTGTGTCAGTGCCCTGGTAAAAAATGTCATCAATTGATGGACAAGAGCAAATACATTCTTTTCATTTTATCAATCAATATCCTGATTTTTTTTTTTAAAATAGGTTCTCTGATACTTTGTATTCATGGTTACTTTGCAAACACACAAACATGCACTTTATTAGTTAAATGTTTGCTATTATTCATATGAAGAGAAAATAATTTTTGTGTGGGATAATAATAAGAATAACCTATTCTGTAAGATGAAAATGTGTATCTAAAATATGTGTCAATACATGCTCAAAATCTTTTGGAAGGGTTTTCAGTACTTGTCAAGTTTTATTCTGTATCTTTTCACAAGTGTGTGTGTGTGTGTTGTTCATCTCTTGTTGTTAATGACCAATTAGATTGCCACAAAGTTTCATTTTAGACAGAAACACAAAGGAAATGAACCCAAGACCTTCTTCACAGAGGCATCCCTCTAGAATAAGCAGTTTTATGAGATCTGTTTAACAAACAGTGATTTGAATTGGAATTGGGATTTGTCTTTATTTTACTTTGGAAGAGCATATTGGTAAATCAATGTGTATAGATTTAAATCAACAGCACTGCCTAATGAGTCATTTAGTATTTTCTCTAGTTCCAGAATGAAATATATGTCCCACAGGAATTTACAATTTATTTGACAGGATAAAAAAAATAAAAAAGAGAATTCCCCATATAATTAAAACCAAGCTTTTTTCAGATTGATTCCATCTGCTTTTTCAACAGCACACAAGTGTCTCCTGTCCAAGGGGAAAACCCAGTCATGTCACAACAAATGCTCCCATTACATTGGTGTTTAGTTTTGAGGAAAACAGATTGAAGCAACAAATACAAAAAGGAACGAGTGTGTCTTGGGCTGTGGCCTTTTTTCATCAATGCACAGCAGTCCTTTCTTTTGGGTAGGCTGGAAATGGGGTTTTTTCCCCATGTGATAAGCTATGTTAATTTATAGATGAATAATGTCATCATCCTCCCAGCACACTGCTTGCCAAGACCATTACCTGGGTTTAAGAGTTGTGAGTGCAGACATAAACAGACATCTGCACAAATATTGACTCTTATAAATAATATGTAAAATCTATAGCAAATATTTGCCTGAAACAAAGAGTTAGGCTTTTATTAAGTGATTATTAATATAAAGACAAATATGATATTATGAAGTAATGGCTTTACACAATAAAGCATCCCCAGTGACCTTTCCAACATACTTTTCTGCTATTGCTAGTTAGTAACTTTGACTTGTACTTTCTACATAGCAAAACACATTTTAGCCAACATGCCTATTGGTTTTTCCCCCCTTTTTGCAACACTTCAGAAGGTAATGCTGGCATATGTTAGGAAACAGAGACTTGCCACTCTGGGTCTCTGTTGATATGGTTGCTGTGACATTTGGGAAAGTGGAGGGTTCCTGTTTTGGTTGGTGCTGCCAAGGGGGGGTTCCTGCTCTCTGCCAGGGGCAGGGAACACCACCATTCATCCTTGCTGGGCTGAAGGGTTTGTCCTCACATTTCCCTCACACAGACCCCCAGTCCAAATACATATTCATGTCTTCGACCCATCTCTGAAATTTTATTTCTTTTTGAACTTGTCCTTTACCATTTATTCAGTGAAGAGCCATGTGGAGGCACTTAACTTGTGCTTGACAATCAGTGAAAATTAAAATTAGCAACAGAAAGGTAAAGAAACTAATTTGTATTAGGCATTATGAATGTTTAATCCCAAATTTACTATTCCTGTAGTTAACCCTATTGACATTAGCAGCTCATACTCTATCAACAACGTACAGGAATGAGACATTCTGGGCTTGATGAATTAGCTAGGATAAAAACTCAGTGCCACATAAAGAGAATAGAGATTACTTGTAAAAGCCAAATAACATGGGCTTAAGGATTTTGTCTCTATAAACTTTTGAAATGTTTTATAATTAGTAAAATATTAATCCCTTGAATAAAGAACAACTTTGCACAGAGGGAGCACTGTACTATTTAACTTTACTGACTATTGGGAAGGCTCTCTCAATAAAAATTCTTCTTAACAGTTTTGGAATTATTATACTCAAAGAATTTTCATAGGAAGGATCACCCAAACCTCCTAAGTGTTCCACTAATGAGAATATTTTGGAACAAAAGCAAAATAACCTCTGTTTCAAGATATGCTCGTTATCATTCATGTGGGCACCAAGAACTTCTCTTGTCTCACACAACCTGGAAGGCTGAATATCTTATAAAAACAGAAAGGAATTTACCTTGGTACTCTCTAGTTCTTTGGACTTTATTTAAATGTCTGCAGTTCATTTATACTGATAGGAAGTAAAATGAATCCACGGCCGGAATCTTGCATAAAAACTGGTTCTATGAGACTCCTTGTTTTGACTAAGGACAATGCAATCATTTGTTTATAGAAAATGTTGCTTCTATTTTACATCTCACAAATCTGGGAAGTATCCCAGAATGTGGTTTTAGGGAATTGAAAACCTAGCTTGGATGCATATGCTTTTGGCTTAGTCTTTTGACACAAAAGTGTTTTGGCTTTAATTGCTACAAATGTGATAATGTGAGCAGGCCATGATACCTTTTCATATAACTTTTCATGCCAGTGATAGTGAAAACAAAATTTACATTTAAAGAATGAGCAGGGAAAGAATTTTCAAGTGAAATTGTCATTTAATAGGTAACCAGCCCAGTGTTTCCTTACAATGAAATTTATGAACTCCTATTTTTTCTGCATTAGATGGCTGGAGAAATCAGTTCTGTTTTGTCATTGCAAGAAAAAAAACCCAATAACTTAAAAATATTAAAAGGCACATTTGTTTTGTTTTGTTTCAATACATCTCCTTTTTCTGTGATTCTAGAGCTCTGTTCTTTTTGCAGCATATACCCTTGTGCAATGTATTGCATTATTGTCTCACTGTAATTTACTTACAGTTGACTAAAGTCTAAAAATAATCACCAGCTCATGTTTCTGTTCCCTAAGCTGAGCTATTAACACACACGATATAAATCTGTCAAATACAAGAATGATTGATCTAAGTAAGCTAAAGAAAAAAGATGTTCAAATGCTCCCTGTTAACATGTAAATTACATTAACATAATCTTGAATTAATCATATACACCAGTCTGTAAAGTGGCTGCCTTTTATAAAATGGGGAAAAGCTACAGAGGTGTTTTAGCTAAGATTGTGCTGCACGTTGACAAGTGTGTGCAAAACACAGCTCCCTTCTGATAGATGATTCATCCAGCTCCTAATTACTACTCCAAGGTTAAGAGGGAACCTCCTGGGGCCCCTGCAGCACGCCACGCTCTTGAGCCTGCAGAAACATCAGCTTCTAAGCTGGTGTCCTTGGCAAGTATCTGAGCTCCTGAGCCGAAACCTTGTCCCGAGTGATGATTCAAGCTCAGGTTGGAGCACAGCACCAGTGAGCAGCAGCTCTGCTGCTCTTCCCATCCCTTCATCTCTGTGGGAACGAGACCAATGAGCTGCAATGAGAGACAGCATCTTGGGATGCAGCTCACGGCACATTTCATGTGCAGTCAAAATGCTGGCAAGTGCAGTAATTCATAAAAGCTCTGTTTTCTTAGAGCCTAGTAGCTTTTGCCTTTAGAATACCAGGTGGTACTAATCTATTTTTTTAGTTTGTCATTTATACTGAAATAGAAGATATAAAAAGACCACCTCCAAAAACATCAACTTTTATCTTACAGGACTTTGCATGTTCCTGGAAATTTTACTGTGAACAGGCATTACAATCTGCCAAAACCCATCACTGTTTATGTCTAATTGTACTTTCAGGCACAGAAAAAAGAAGCAGCTGAACCATAAGTGTGCTCAACACAAATTAATTATTGTGCAAAATAAACACTATTGTTGGCATGTGTCTCGCTACAGGGGGTTATAACATCAATGATGTCATGTTTTACTGGACCAGAGGAAATGACTCAGTTCGAGGTTTGGACACACTCCAGCTGGCACAGTACACAGTAGAAGACCACTTTACCTCTGTAACTGAAGCTGTGTATGAGACAGGTAAAAACACCCTTAAAACACTTTCTAGGTGCACTTTGAACTATGGCTTTGAAAACAGAGCAGCATTAAGGAACTGAGGATATTGCTTTCTGTTAGGATGACAGTTTTCATCTAATAATTACATTCTTGTAGCCATAAATACTTTTCAAGTTACAAGCACAGACTGAGCTAATGTAAAGGCTGAGCGTTTTCTTGGAGGCTGCACATTATCTAAAGAATTATAAACAAGAATCTACTGCTCCTTCCATGTGTCAGGGAGAGCTCTTGTGAAGGAAGAGGAGCATGTAATTGGGCATTTAAACTGGAGACAGACCAGGGACCTTGGGGTACCCAGCTCAGATCAGCCATTCTGGCTTTATGAGGCAACTCAAAAGCCTCTATTCATCTGTGGAAATTCCAAGAATATGCTGGGTGCTTTCACAGCTGCAGGAATTTGAGTTTCATGGCTACTGCTGGTAGGAGTAGGTCCCTTTCTGAAGCAGCCTCTGCCCAGCCTGGTGGGCAGCAGGAAGCAGATTGCTCGACCTGAGATTCCTCTGCCCAGGGAAGGTTCAGGAGCATTTCCACAGACCTGCTCGTCTGCTGAGCTTAGGAAACTGCTGTAGAAATTTCCTCTAACTGCAGGACTTAACCTCAGGGAACAGTGTGCTCTTGTTTATTTTCCAGAGATTTCAGAGAGTTCAAGACCTGCCAAAACTTTTTGTTCTTTGAGTTCTTTGAGCAAGGTCCTTCCTTGCTGCTCTTCACTGCGTACCCCATTTCTCTTCTGCTCATGTCAGCACACCCACGCAAGGGTGTGATCTTTAAATCAAGACAAGACATCCTTCAAAATTGCAGTTTCACCAGAGGACATGTTTCTAATTCTGAATCACAGAAATATAGTTTCTCTATTCCATTATTTGGTATTTCTGTTTTAATAACACTGCACAGAGAAACTTGTGATCTAATGTCACGTATTAATTCAAGCTAAAAATCAAAGCTCTCTAAATGGATGTAAAAGTAGAAATTAAATGCATACCAGCAGGCTCTATGATCACAGAGTTTCTGGCTACTTATATAAGTGACATCTGCTTGCCTTCCTCCTCTTTACAGCTTCTGGGTAAGCAGCATCAGGTTCAATCAAAGAAGAATAGTCCTTTACTGCTGTTCTGCCCAGAAGGGTATTAGGACCTGTTCAGCATGCCGGAAAGTGGGAGAGGGAAAGTGCTTAATTCCTATCACATTCTATCACAGAATCAGGAGTTTAAAAACAAAAAAAAGCTTGTTTATTTGTTTGTTGTTTTGGTTGGTTGGTCTTTGGTTTTGTTTGTTGTAACTAAATAGACTAAATTAGAGTTGAAGAGGCATGATCAGATGAACTGTGCTCTTCTTCGAGTAAATGATGCTGCCTTCCTCCCTTTGTGTTGGCAGGAATCATATTTATGAAGTCAAAAGCCGCTTTTTGTTTTAATGATACATTTTAAGACACACAAATTCATTCAATTAAAATTTCTCACACCTGCTTGTTCCAGTTCTCTTCAAGAAAGCCGTGTTATCAAGTGCTATGCAGTACTTTTAAAATTTAATCTCCAAATCCTCTTAATTTTCTATCAGTCATTCTGAACTAGGTGCTATTTTCTACAGTTTTTTTTGTAAAGCAGTGCCTACTGTAGGCCATATTAAAAGAAAAAAGCAACCAGATTATGGAGCTGTGTAATCAGTTTTGAAATGAAAAAATGATGCTTTGCATTTCCTCTGTGCCATTAATACATATGAGAGTAGCTTATAAATAACAACTACGTTATAAATAACAGCTATTTATAACCACTACAATTCAAAGGGCTAAAGCTAAAGTTATGAGAGAAGAGCTGTGTGCAGTATTTCCTAACACAGCAAAAAAAGCAATCAGGGCTTGATACTCTGTGAACTTGAACAGACAGTACAGCTGCTGTGCAAGTGAAATATTGTACAGCAGTGCAAAACGCAGTTCACGTACAGCCACTGACAGAGCCAAATTTAAAATGCAGTCAGCAAAATTCCTGCATAAGTAACTTCAGTAAATTTAAGAAAAGGACACTGTGGATTAATCTTGTTTGTAGAACAGCATGTATCACATAATAGTAATCACATTACTGTAATCATATAATAGTAAGTCACTTTGAATAATGTTAGCTAGATTTCTGGCTAGGGTTTGGTGTTGATTTTGTTTTGGTACAGAACAATTTCATTTTGGACATGGGTAATTTAATTGTTAGAACCATTTCCTACATGTCTAGCTATGGTTCTCATTCTTCATACACTGATAAACTCTTGGACTCCCAAACCATATTATCTGCATCAGTGGGTGCTGGGTTTTTATTTTAGCTGTTCAGCCAACACCACCTGCATTCTCAGAGTAATAAATACTAACATAAAAAGCTTGCTTTTCTTACTGGAAAAACATAAAAGCAATGAAGGACTATTACAGCGTAGCTTTTTATATAAATAATCATAGAAATAAGGCTGAAACACATTTTAAAAATTCATTTTATCTATTCTGGTGTCACAAGGCAAGGTCATCTGTATCTGCAGCCTACGTCCTGACAGATGTTTCTAGGAGTAAGTCAGACAAACCTCCAAAGTGTCTGCTTCACACCCTCCCTAGATTATTTTTTTCCTGGTGTTTATTACATACATATTTTCCTCATGTCTAATCTTGATCTCCCTTGCTGCGTTTCAAACCCATTATGTGAATATTGAAGACAAAAGTCCTGCTATTTTTCAGCAGCCTTTTCACTGCTTCAAGACTGATATATCTTTTCCTCTTTTTAATTCATATAAGCAATTGTCTAGATATACTGTCTTTGCTATTGTTCTCCTGCTGAATTCTCCTCTTTGCTGATATGCAGCACCCAAAAATGGGCTCCCATTAGATATCCTCTGAGGATGGAAGGGTTTACTTAATGTGTTCCATGAAATCTGTTCCTCTTTATGCATTCTAGACTGATATTTGCCTTTTTTGCAGATAATTTTCATGAATTTTTGACCTTGTTCAGCTAGTGATTCCTCCTAGTTCTCTGACTCCTTTTTTGCCCTGTAACCACACGCTCCCTGAGCTCTGGGAGCTGGTGATTCCCATCTGAGTGCAGGACTTCATACTTGTTGAATTCCATTGTTTTACTTGGGTTATAATAGTTGATGAGATACTTTTTGAACTCTAATCATGTTCTCCAACATGCTAACTCCCCTCCTAACACCCTCCTGGTATGTCATCATGTTAGGGAACAGTTTTGGGCACAGGACAGGCCCTGTGTGCTCCCACTTGATAAATGCTTCTATTTTCACAGCAAGCGATAGCTAATTAATCTCAATTTCCATTTTTGGGCGGAGAAAGAAGCAAAAACATAATTTAAAACTTCATGCTATTTGGCTGTTGACAGCTTTTTTCCCAGCATCTTTCCTTAAGTCTTGCACTCACTGCTCAGCCCTCCTGTCAAGTCCTTGGCAGCAGCAGGAATGAGGAGGCTCAGCTTGCTCAGGTCCAGTCTAATGCTGGGTCTTCAGCCCCGATGGCAGGGAGAGATGTCAGGCAGGCAGGGCTCTCAGTGCATGTCCCCACTTTGAAAATGTCAAGTCAACAAACTGGCATATTCAAATGGTATTATTTTGGCAGAACAAGGAAAGAAGAGATAGAAGCATAAATTAAATCTCTGCTCCTTGATGCACAAAGACAAGATATTTGCTCTGTTAAAAAGACTGCAAAGGGAGCTGGCTGCTGCTCTTGTCTGCAGTTGCTGCCAGGGTTTTGATGTCTATCTCAAATCCTGCTTTAGCCCCCTTGGGCTAGAGGCCTGTCAGTCCTTGTGTGGCTGTGCAGTGCTGAAGCTCTGTGGTCCCCTGGCCACTGCATGTTATCAGCTTCTTAGGGGGGATGTCACAGCTAAGCCAGTGAGGAGTTGCTCTCATTTATAATTAGTGATCTGAAATCAGAATGTATACAAATAATATGTAGATTATATAAAGAGTATAAGAGTGTATGCTCATCAGTCATGGTCCCTTTCTAAATAGAAGCACTGCCTTGCTTTGTCCTACAGGCTCATCTGCAATTTCCCAAGGTTCAGGAGATTATTTAGTTAATAATCAAGTTTTTCTAGGTTTTTCACTATTTTTCCTTTTGAGGTATGATGCACTGAAAAACTTCCCCCACTACTTTTATCAGTTCTTTCATTGTCTGTATTTACTTTCCAGTTGTTACTTCTGAGAACATATTCTTTGCCATACAGGACTCACAAAGAATCCCAGAGCCATATTCAGTAATAATCTTACCTGGCGAGTCTTCAGTCAGCCTCACCTAAGATTCAAACAATTACCTATGCATATCTATCTGTTATCATTTATGTCCAATTTACTTATCTGAGCTCATAGCATCCCTCCTGGTAAACAAGCCTTTCCACTTGAGTTAATGTTTTCCATCATGAGTTGTTTCTGAGATACTTCTGCAATGTAGAACAGTTTAGAAAGAAAACAGTTTTGGAAATTTTGAAAAAGTTACAGTAATATAAACCCATATGGAAATGCAATGAATGGAAAGAATATCAAGGATATTAGGAGGCATTGTTTTATTAACTCCTCTGAAGTTCTTTGTAGTGTAGACATAAATACACCTGAACACTTGGAAAACTTTTGGTGGCATAATGTTTTTCTGGGTTTTTTGTTGTTGGTTTTTTTTGTTAGGTAAGCTAAGTGGATACATATATGTGCAAACATGCACTACATGAAAGGGTTTGTTTCATTCTTAGGAAATCTGAATTTCAAACTTATTTTTTGTAAAGCATTTTCATGAAGATGAAACACATGTTGAGAAGCCTGGCCTGAACTTTCATTTCCTTTAGTTCACCTCTGAAAAGCAAGTAAGAAAAGGGGTAGTTTGTAAATTCTAGACTATGAAGGACAGAAGACTCTTTTTTCTCTGAGGCAGGGGCAAAGGAGCTGTAATAACATATTAGCAATTTATGTTGGCACCCTTAGCATCCTGCAGCAGTCAGAAAATTGTATTTCAGTTTCACAACTTACTTATTGTGTAAAAGTGGGGACATTCAGATTATTCACTGCCTGTGTTCATTGTAAACAAGCAATAACAAAATTGCATACTGAAAATGTAATTTTCAGTGTGTAGTTAAACTAGTAAAATCTATTTTAAGCTCTCCTGTCCTCTGCCCTTAAAAGATGCAAGATGAGAAGGAAATGATGCATTGGTAGAACTACACTGACGTGCTTGTGTGAGTTGTACATCACACATTTTAGCAGACACCCAAGGGGTTAGCATAAAGAATTCATGAGAGAGAAAAGCATGCTCTTTGGTCCTGGCTGCACACCTCTCTGCAGGACACCAAAGTGCTTCTTACATAAAGAGGGATGTGGAGCAGTCTTCTACTGGAGTAGAGTTCAGTGCAGAAGGTCCACAGGAAGTGGTTGTGGGGAAGACAGTCCCACGCCAAAACACTTAGAGTGGAAATCAGGAACTGCTGACAGTATTTATAGAGAATCAGTCCTTCCTTAGTTTATAATTTTTACCTCTGCTGGGACCATTCAGTAGTGAGAGATGCTGCAGAAAAGATCAAAGATGCAGCATTCTGCCATCAGCTGGGAACAGACGCCACAGAAAAATGGTATCATCAGAAAATGAATGACCTAGGGTGAAAAGGAAGCCTGTTTAGGTTTATGTATTTCTCAAGCAGTGCAGTAATAGTCACTGTTGATAGAATCATCAGTGGCAAGTCTATACAAACTGTCTGATAATCAGAAGCCAAAAGCCAAACTTCAATGGCAAATTATAAAATGACAAACTAGTTTTTGTTGCCTTCAGAAAGATCTGCCTCAGACCCAGGCCTAGGCCTGCTCAGTTACTAAGAAAAGCCTGTGCAGGTATAATTTTTATAACACTAACAACAGTGGTCAGCTGGACCTTCTTCTGCTTTTTAGGGTACTTAGCAGTAGAGGGAATTGGAGTAGGTATGGAGATTGTCATCTGCTATTTGGGTTTGTTCTTCTTCTACAAGTTAGAGCTACTCTTCTGTACTTTTTGCTCTCTCATAAATTCTATAAAGCCCACATTACTCAGCTTAATGTTCTTTTGCTTTGGCGTCACCTAAGTAGAACACCTCACCTTGTGGTGTGTTTAAAGTGTATATATTGACAGTCATTTAAGTTCAGGTTCATCTGAGAAACTGTTACACAGAGTAATTCAATACTTTGGTAAGTGCTAATGCTATGCCTTTGCTGCAGTTAGATATCTGCACAGAAATTATTTCTATCATGTTAACAAATTTAAATCAGAGCAGTCTCACACTGAGGTGACATTCACCATGGGCCAGAAACTTGAAAGAAAAAACATATTTTCATTTTAATGCAAGTATTTTGTTTTCAAGCAAGTGGCAAACTTGACAGTTTTGAGGTGTTGATTTGAGCTGTACCTGAGTTAACTCTAGTAAAGTCAGGACTAGGATTTCATGAACCTGTTTCAATTTTGATCTGGCTGATGGCACCATGGTCTCAGATGTGCCAGTCAAAGGCAACGAGAGACAGCATTACTCTCTCATATGCAGCTCACGCAACAGGAGCAGCAAATCTGTTCTTTTTAAAGATGATAACTTCTGGTGCATGTGTGGTGTAGATGAAAAAGGGACTGCAATATTTCCCTATCTTCATTTTATCCCATTGCTCATTTCTTCAGCATGATAAGTATGCACTGAATACTTTTTCTCGACTGCTGCTTCCTTCAGTTTATTACGGGAGGAGCTCTGATGAATTCTATATATAGGTTGCTTCAAAATTTCCATTATAAAAGCTCTTCTGAACTCTTTAGAGAAATGCTGACACTATTATTATCATCATGTCCATGATATGTCTTTGAATTCTGGCAAGAAGAAAGCCTTAAGGTTAGAAAAATGCCTCTTTTTTGTTCCCCAAAAAGCCACTCAGCTATAAGCTGTTACATCTCTATTTCTCTTTGTTCACATCAGAAATTTCTCGCATCAGAAAAAATGATAGCAGCAGAATATTCCAAGGACTTGTCTAAACTTGGAAATTGCAAACTGTGGCTTTTAAATTTGATATTTTGAACTAACTTCCCATGTATGCACTTGGCTTTTATACTGAGGTAAATGGAGATACAGTTGCAGGGCACTAACGAGGAGAGGGTGTTATTGTACGGCCGTATTGGCTGTTTCAGAGTTTTCCTCCTTAACAACGACTTCTTCTAAGGCTGAACCACAGGAAATCCCAGGTGCCTGTGGCACTCTGCAGGAAGGATGGTCTGGTCTCCTCGCTCCCCTTTGCTGGGCACGTGGCAACACATCCTTCCGTGTGGTCAGCTCAGAAGCACAACACAAAGAGCTTTTGTGGAGTATCCGGCTGTCTCTCCCCGAGTGCGCTCTGTGCTGTAGCCTTTTGCTGCACAGGCTCGGCGCTTTTCCGCGGCTCTGCGCCCACTGCAGAGTGAGGGTGAGTGCAGACACAGAGGGTAAGGTCACACAGTCATCTGGACACTTTTCACCCCCTGACTTCCGAGTGCTGTACTTTGGTCTGCGTACACTTAAAATCAGTTTTGGTGAGCAAAATGACATTTATTGAAACAACCGTATTGGTAAAAGTCACAGCCTTGGTAGAGATGCACTGGTGTAATGTCCCTCTTTTCATGAAAAAATGGTGATAATGGTGTAAAATGTATTTGCACCTTTTGCCTCATGGGGATAGTTCAAGTGTAATGTTTGTACCCATTCTTTCAGTTGGACACTTGAGGATCTCAATATACTGAATTTACAAAGAAGAACCCTAAATACAGTGTATTTTTACTTTTGGAAGGAGAAAGAACTGACTACCGGAGAACTATTTAGTCCAGTAGGGAGGAGATGGTCAATGTGGCAGAAAACTAAAAACAGGTTAATATTAGAAATTAGGCATTCATTCTTGGCAAACAGAATTATTTACCGAGAGAAATGGTGGATGCTGTGTGTCTAGATATCCTCAGACTAAGTCTTCATGTCTGTGTGAAAGGTGGGCTCTATTCCAAGCAAAATGACTTAGTTCAAAGCAAGGGATAATTAAGGGAATTTAGTGGCTTGTGGTTAGGGTCAGACCACATAATCTTGCAATTCTTTCTGTTTTAAAAATCCTGTTATTGTTCTCTTGATGCAATATATACAATGCTTTAAAAAATGGAAATTTAGCCATCCATTTTCTCATCTGGGAGCAGTAAGTCATTTCTTGGCATCCACTGCTTGCACTTCAGGCTTTTAAAAGTGCTCTTCTTTGTGTCTCACAGCACACCTGGGGATGCACAAATAGCCTGTCTGTGCTTATACTGCTGTTGCTAAAGTGAATTCACTGTTCTGTAGTTCTGTCCTGACTCACAGCAGGCAGCATCGGAAGCAAACACTGGTGTCAGAGAATAGGTTTTGTATTAAAATAGCAGAAGCCAAAGCTGTCGGACTACAGAGCATTAGTCTCTCACTGATCTTTCACTGACATGCAAATGGTGTTAAAATGATTTTGTAAAAACTTAATAACACTTAATTTGTAACCTGGAACTTGAACAAGAAGTCTTTTCTGCCCATTTAAAAAGCAAGATTTTGTTTTCCCACGATGCATTGAACTGGTAACAATTTCAGATCGTGTGCTTCAACATAGCCAAGTTTTGCTCAGTTAGTGAACTGGATGAGAAATTGAGGCTTTGCTTATGAGTGTGCTGTCCCCTCAGGAAACACGGTTTGTATTTGACTCTGTGATCCCAAAAGTTCATCTTCTGGAAATCACTCACTTAGAAGCCAAATAATTTGGGCCACAAGAGTGACACCGCTCAGAGCAACACAAACACCCCACTGCACTAATACAAAGGAAAAACAGATCGTGAGGATGCAAAGATACTGCTTGGCTTTAAGTGGAATATAAGAGGTAGGTCAGCAATTTCAGAGCAGGTACCCTCAATCCACATCTTGAGCAATAGCAAATGTAAAGAAAAGAAAGATAAACTGGATATGTGAGAAAGTTAAAAGTAAGAACTCGTGACCCTTTCATGAAATGGCGATCCTTGCTACTCTAGCTCGTATAGTAGCTCACTCATTGTTATGAACAGTGACTGCTAAATCCATATGTGATTTCAAATTTCCTTGCCTTGTGTTATATAATGAAACATCATCTTCATGCATTGATGGATTTATTTTTTCCTTCACTAATCCTCCTTTAATTTCCAGTTCAAGGTGTCTTTAATGAAACTCTGAATATGGTGACTGAATGTTACGTATTTGATTGTTTCCTTCAGTTCAGAGTCTTCAATCTGAATTTTTCAGTGCCGTGTTTAATTTTAAAAGCTTGTTTGTTAAGCTTTTTCTGCATTGTAGCACACCAAAGTAATACAGGATGTTATTTCAAGGATCTTTTCATGAATTGCACTTTCACAATGTTTTTTTTCCTGGCTTCTTCCTCAGGACGTTACCCAAAACTCGTGTTTCACTTTGAACTCAAGAGAAACATCTTGTATTTCATATTAGAGACATACGTACCATCAATCCTTCTGGTCGTGCTCTCCTGGGTATCATTTTGGATAAGCCAGTCATCGGTTCCAGCCAGAATCTGCATAGGTGAGAAGCTCATAAACCAGCCCAAACCAAGGGCTGGATCATTGAGGCGCCTTCTTTATTGCGCGTACTTGGCATCCATTTCCTGAAGTTGAAAACATTTCTGACTTTTTTGGAATTACTTTTTGGGTTTGCCATACTCAGTACATCATGTGGATTCCCCTTAAAGCCTTGCTATTCTTTAACTAAGAAAAATGCCTTTGGCAGCTACAGGAAGGAGACTTACAGGCAGGGGAGGCTGCTGAAAGCAAAGCAAAAAACTGTCATTTTGGAAATAATTTAAACATATTCAAATACATGGCATGCACAGACAATTGTGAGGCTTTTGTGAGGTCTCATGATACATAGTAATTAACACATGAATAACAAGAGAATTATAAGAGATTAAATATAATTAATTTCAAAGAAAGGATATTCTGAAAGGGAAAGAATGCAAATCAGGTTTGATCAGGCTGCAGGTGGGATGGAAAAGACACTCCTACAGAACAGGGAATAAAGAAGGATTTCTCATTGAATGAGGCCAGTGGGCAACTACACTGAGCAAAATGATACCTGAATATTTTAAAGAGACCTTTTGCATAGATTTGCAATAATAATGTGTTAATCATAATTATACATTCTGTGACACCAAAATCTCTCTCATTTTAGTTTCTAGTCTTCTCAGCTTTGCTAACATTTTCCGTTACTGTTTTTAAGCATTTAAATTAAGAGTCACAAGTTAACTTTAAAGTCTTCTTCCTAAAACATGACCCATTAAATGCTTTGGCATCCTAGGAGTTTCAGGTCCAGGGAAAACTCTCCTGCAGTAGGGCCCTTGCAGTAGAGGCCCTCAGTGCCAACTGTGTTATACTAGAACATAGACTTTTCCATTCCACAGGTGTCACCACAGTCCTTACGATGACAACACTGATGATGGGAGCCCGGACTTCACTCCCAAATGCTAATTGCTTTATTAAGGCAATTGATGTGTACCTTGGTATCTGCTTCAGCTTCATCTTTGGAGCACTGTTAGAGTATGCTGTGACTCATTTCTGCACTCTGCACCAACTCAGCTCAAAGGAACTTCCAAAGGTATTTTAATTATTTGGTGTTGTCCTACAAACTGGATTTAAATTACACCTGCTAAAAAGAATGAATTCTCTTAGCAGTAATGGTAAATGTATTTAAGGTAGTTTGTTTTTTAGAATTAGGACAGGGAAACATAATAATCTTGAGAAAAAGAAAAAATATTTGTATACCTGGAGCTTTTTTGGAAGAAACTAAACAAACTGAAGCACTCTTCCTTCTCTCTTTTGGTATGGGCTTTATGGCCATTTATCAATTATCTGGATGCCTCACAAAAATCACAAACACTTTTTGTCTCCCAGGCAATAGCATTTACTCACAGTTCAAAAATTAGGCTGAGCTTGGTGACTTGGTCCTACTGCAATATGGAAGAAAAAGAGTTTATCACATTCCATTCATGAAGCCTGCACATGCATGGAACATGAGTCAGTCTCCTGGCAGATGTCTTCATGTGCTGGGGGTATCAGATCCCCGTAGCTTTCTGCTCACACAGCAACATTCTCTTTCAACAGCTGCACCTGAAGTCAGACTGGGATCCATTTTCCCTTCTGCATCATTATTATAATGGTGCTTTTTGTGGCTCTAAAGTGTTTCTTACAACTCTGAAATACTGTGAAACATACTTAAAATAAAAATGGATGAAATCAACATAGGTATTTTTAAGTCTGCTGGTTGCTGAAATAATGAGGACAGGTTCATGAAGAGGTTTTGTCACATCTTCCATCTCTAGTGTGTAGCAGTGCTTTCATAAGCAAGGAAAAAGAAATCACAAGGAAGCTGAAAGATGATTGTCTTGCAGCTTTTAATTATGGAACTGAACCTAATATGCATGATAAAGAAAATTTTAAGCAGCTTATGAAATTTCTGGATTAATAGAAAAAAGTAAAACATGGAAAATGAGAATAACAGGAAGGAAAAAAAAAAGGCAGAAAGAAGTTTGGTTGAGTGATGTAGGGGTAAATGTCCAGAAGAAGAAAGATTGTTAACTGTTTAAGCCAAATTAGAACAGAGCATCACAAATGCCTAAGAAAAGCTCCTCAATATACTCAAAAAACAGGATCTTGAGCTCAAGTTGAGGAGATTCAAAACCTTTTGAAGATCGGGCAATATGTGGGTGGGGGGGTTATGTCTAGATAGTTCATCAATGAATATGAGATTTTGGCTGTTTGGGTGAAAGGTAGGTCCTGTAAATGCACAGGAATATGTTAAAAGCTGTTGCTGGGTTTAGGTGTGAGAAAGACTGCAAAATGGACACAAAGCAGAGCCATCCCAGGGGGTTTTATGCAATAACGTGTATCAGGGGATTGTCTGCAAATGGGCAAACACTCATTTCGAGTGAGGATTTGAGTGGAAAGCCTGTAAGTAATTTTATTGGCAAGGTAACGTCAGTGACAATTCCCTGTGAGCATATCCATCTTGGGAAGTAAGTGGTTGTCATTTTGCTCATAGTGTAGGGAAAAAAAAGTCTGCTTGGAGGTTCGGGTAAGAAAGTAAAGTGTTTCAGTGCTTGGATGATTAAGCATCTTTGGATCTGTGAAGGCCACTTACACTGCCCTTGTCCTTACCTGCCTCTGTCAGATTCCCTCTCATCTGGAGCAGGTACTCATGCTTGCAGATGGGGTGGACATGGGAACTTGTAGACTTCAAAACTGTGCATGGAAGTACATGGAGGTACAGCCGTAAAATGAGAAAGGAAACTTTTGTGATGAACTTAATAACCAAAAGGAATAGTCTTTGACTTCAGGCTTGTTTCCTGCCTTCTGCTGGGCATCAGGAGTGAGCAAGCAAGCCAAATGCACTTCTTGTCTACACAAAGATAGGGATATAAGAGAAGGAACAGTTGTTTGGTCCTAGATCAGCATGTGACTCTGTAGAATAAGGAAAATGCTTGTCATGTCCTTTTCCTACTGTAGCCAAGGGCAAGCACTGCTTACTGATCAGGGTGTCATGGAGAGCACACCTGACTTCTACTTCTCATTTCTTGTTGTAAAAAACAAAAACACCACAAGGGCAAAAATACCAGCTGAAATCTCATGTCACTGTCTAGCAGGTACTTAGCAATTTATGTGTGAGTATCGTCACTGTAAATGTGTTTTCCTCATTATCATATTCTCTTGTGGGCACAGGTTAATTGGAAATCTCACGTCCCAGTTTGCTATTCCCACATGTGAGCTGATAGAAAATTTGCACTCAGAATTATGTAAATAAATGTGGGAGGTGAAATGGAAATGTCACCCTCTCTCTTGTATAGGAATTAGTTGTACTCACTTGCTTCCTGCTTTGCTCTTTGAAGAAGTTGGGCACTGGCATGTCAAACCCTTCTGAAGCCCCTGAGGTCTCCAGTTTAGAACATAAACTGGTGAAAGATCTCGTCATATCCATGCTCTTGCAATGTTTCACATCATGTGGACCAGGACCCACAGAGACACCTTCAAAAGCAGAGGAACCACCCGCTGCAAGGAAGGTCAGGCAGAATGTGCCATTCACAGCAACAGGCTGCTTCAAAGGAGAGGTTGCCTCTCCTGAGTTTCTTCTCTTTTGTACAAAGGCATAAATTGTGCCCTCTTATAAAGCACAGAAATATTCCTTGGGTTTCCTCTGTCTTTTACCTAAACCTCCACCTTTAAGGCAGAATGGAGAACAGTTTGAAAACTGAAAATAATTTTGTAATTTTGTGTTCAGACTCTGTGGTATTTCTGTGCAAGCCTCATGCAGTCTTTATGAGCACCACATAAGCTCCAGGTGTGCAATACTCTGGGTTGAAATATTTTTAAACTTGAGGAGCTTTATTATCCAGTGAAAGTGACAACTTCCCTCAATTCTGTGGGCTCTTGGATGTCAGCAACAGCAGCCCCAGTATCAGGTGTCATAGACAGTGCTTTTTTGGGTGATGTACAGCATCTCTCCTGGATGGTACCAATTTGGTATATAAACAGAGCCCTTCTTAGTGCCAGCTGCCATTTCCTCATTGACAGCTGGCATCCAGAAAAAAGCCTAGTGTGACATTTAAAATTGGAGCCACAGCTGAACACTGACGACACAATTTCTTTTTTTGATATAATGTAAACCAGCTCAGTCTATCATCATGCTCAGTTCTCCATAACAATCTGGAAAAGTCCCTTGATAAAACCACTCTGTAAGACTGCAGTTTTTCATAAATTAGCAGGTATGGTTGTTTTCAAGACCAGCTCTCTCCTTTCCAAGCTATGTGATACAGCACTTTTGCTGTAAACTCCTCTCTGTTTTGCAGGAGCCCTGCCTTGCTGCACTGCAAATAGAATCCTGTACATATGCACTGCTTATGGTATTTTCTGCTTAAGTAAGAACTGCCCCTTGGGGAGCTGAAAGGAGTCAAGAACAGCCTCATAACACATCAGCCTCCTGGGAACCGCTCACATGCAGTTGTGAGAAAGGAAGAGTGGCACGTACACAATGTCCTTTCATGCTCTGAAATAAAACTGATTCCCAACAACTCGTAGCCAGCCCTACCTGAGAGAAAAATAGACTCTTAACTGAGCACTGCCCCAAATCCTGATGGTTTTGAAGCACGGATTTTGTAATGAAAAATGAAAGCAGGGGAAAAAAGTTAGGACTCTTCTGTCAGGTTCCTTTATTTTATTAACTTTTGAAGTGCTAAGTGCATTCATTAGGCTGTTGCTCCTGTGCCTCATTTCAAGTGCCAGGCACTGCTGACAAAGGCTCCTCTGCCATCCAGCTCTCCCCTCAGCTGGCGCAACTTTTTGAAGCAGAAGAGAGAGATATTTATAACAGAGTCAAGCCACAAGTAAAAACTTGAGGTTTGAATTTTAGTACTACCCTGGGGATTATTTAAGGTTCAGACTGGAGTTTAATGAATTGATCCTCTTAATGCTTTATAGGCAGATTTTTATCCCTGCCTTTCCACAGAGGTGTGGGAGGCCAGGTGGAGGATGACGAAGGTTTTTTGGTCAGTGTGTTTTTAGGATGTTATGTTGTGTTGAGCTGCATTTATCTCTCAAGTAAAATATCCCAGTTGTTTTTTTTTTTTTAATTGAAAGTGGAAAGCTGTAATAATCCCTTTTCTACTGCCATTTGTTCTGCTTCACTGAATCACAGCAGTTTGAGGACATTGTCCAGACTCCACTTTAATTTTCAAGGGTGTCAGTAATTTTAGATGAAGAAGACTCAAGGCTTATGCTGTATGCAAGCACCCTGGGCAGAAGAGCAATTTTGTACCGGCATGGAGACCACTTGGATGGCTTAATCAGCTTTCTTTGACTTTAATAGCTGGGATATACCTAAATGAGCTTTTTGTCTGGCTGCACATGGGGATGTACATCTTAACCTTTGGAAAGTTTGTCCTGGTGTAAACTGCTTCTTCTCATGATGCAAATGGAAAAAAGCAAGTTGGTCAGAAGAAAGAGATTCTGCATTCTACACTTCACAAATAATTTTTTTAGACTTGTCTTACATTTATGCCACCTACTGATTTGGGAGGTAATAAAGGTATCAGGAGAAAATTAAAATCATATGTATGCCTACCTGAATTAAAATGACCCCTCTTCAAACTATACATAATAAGGTTTAGTTTAGATATAAAATTGGAGCCAGTCTTTGTAGCTTGTTTCTGCTACAAAGGTGTCTCTGCAGTATCCCAAGCTAAACTGAATACCCCAGAAATTCCAAGGAAGTTTTAGAGCTCAAGCTGCAGCTGATGTCTAATCCTGTGTCCTCTGAGTCAGTAACTGAAAACCCACTGACTTCAAAGGGTGAAAATTTCGTACATGAACTTTATGGCTCTGAGCCATTTCTAATCAAAGAAACAAAACCCACCAGAAGGCTTATACCACATTCTCCAAAGACCTGTCTTGATGCAGTGAAGCACATAAAAATATTCTTAACCCTAGCATAACTTTGAACTTAAAGCATGGGTTTTAGGACTTGACAGGAAGTGTCACAAGCTATTTAGTATTAAACCAGTTGTGGGTGGGGCTTGTCCCTCTTGGTTTTTTAAAGTAACTTGATTTTTATCACAATGCACCAGAAGGAAGTAGCCAGTTGCAAACAAGGAGGGTGTCTTGGTCCTGGGGTGTTTGATTTGGGATGACCCCAGCTCAGCTGGCTGGTCTGGCAGTTTCCCCACCTTCTCCATCTCCAGGCTGGGGCTTTGCCTTCACACTTTCTGGACACTAACCTTTGCTGGTGTTTGCCCTGAGCAGAAGATAGTTTACTGTTGTGCATTTCAGGGATTTGCTGCTCTCTTAAGTAAAGTTCCTTATCCATATTTGAACAAATCCAGATTTGTCTGACAGTCCTTCAAAAGTTTTTGCTCTATGGCATTGCTAAAGTCAATGTTTTCCCCATAAATGGAGGCTTTGAGAGCTGAAAGGAGCTGCCTGGTGCATGTAAGTGCTCGTCCTTGAAGTCGAGGAGTGAGACAGAGGAGGAGTCATAAGAAAAATCCCATTTGCTGCAGGTCTAAAGTAAACAGGTGATGAAACATGCTCTTAAGTACCTGCTGTTTTGTTCCCTATCAGATTATTGATGATGATGGTGATGAAGAAGAGAAGAATGGAGTCCTGGCAGCAGTGACAAACAGTTGCAGTGCCCCTGACAATACAAACAAGACCAATTCAAATGAAAGCAAAGAAACCAGCATTGACAGAAAAAGGGAGAGAAGCCAGCACAGTGTGTGTAGTTCAACAATGTCAGTAATGAAAAGACTTTTCTGTATCTTTGATTGCTTCCATGTTAAAAATCCTTACCACATAGACAACTACGCCAGGTTCTCTTTCCCATTATCATTCATCATAATTAATGTACTTTATTGGGTGTATTATTTGTATTTCTAAATATTTTATTTTGTTATATTAGTTTAAAGTTTAGAAAGTGGACATGAGAGGGGAAGTAGTGGAAAAATGGAGAAGTTACATTTAGATAAAGAGATATAAAAGGACATGCCACCTTTTCAAGTGTGTCTGAAAATTTTGTTAACTCACTTTTCTTCTTCGAAATGTCTGATCCAAAACTGGCTTCGTATTAGCATGCATGTCTCATATGAAACTACTTATCAAAGGCCAGTAAGTCCTTTTTTTAATATTTAATGCTCAACTTTGTAAAATAAGAGTTATATTATACTTGTTTCTGAACTCCATTGAATAAATGTAAAAATAAAATGAAATGTTGTTTTCCTTTTCTGCTTTCTGTACTCAATTCCTTCTACTTTTGTCAATACTACATACATTTTCCAGATTATATAAGAAAATGTGTAATTTCAGATCAAAGTGGTTTTGCTACGTAGCAAGAAACAGTTTTGAAGACATGAGCTACCAACACAAACCAAACAGTCTGTTCATCTTTGTAAGGTCACAGATATGTGTTTAGATCCCTCTACATCTTTAGACAGAACTCCCACAGTCATCAATGGCTTTTCTCAGTAAATGCAGGGCAGACTACAGAAATGGACTGGAGCCAAAAGGTTTAAACCCAGAGAGATGTATTTCCCTGAGTGAGGATTTAGTTGGTCACCAATCCCTAATGGAAAATGGCAATTTATCCTGACATTTATACTCTGTACTCTGCTCAGTCACAACTGCCTGGGTAACTACTATGCAGAGGAAAAATTTGATATGCTTAATTTTCACCTTAATAAATCCTCTTGATCTATATGCAGTTAAAAATTTTCACATAAAGGTAGAAAACTTCTTGAATAGAGAAGAAAACCCTGTATGTGTGGTAGCTCTTGATAAAATAGGAAAAGTTTTACACAGATAAATGATGACCCACATGAGAGAATGGTCACAAGTGATGAAAAACCAGGGGAGTCTTTCCAAGTGGTTACTTCACTGACAGATACTACAAGCCTGTCTCCAACACTGCAAGCATGGAAGTTTAAAGTCTCTTATTATTATACCTTTTTCCTGACCATAATATATGTATCTGTTGCATGTATAGGTATAAATGTGTGCATGTGCTTCTGTGCACTGTGTGTCGTGGCATTTCTGATGGTCAGACTCACTGCACCCAGGCAAATGCATTGGAAAGCTCCCCTAACATGGACAGTCTTGGACACACCTTATCACCAGGGTGCTGCCTGTGAAGAACACCATTACAGGAGAAGGAAGAGAGTGCAAAATACCAGTGTGAGACAGATTTGCCCTTGCTCCCATCTAGATCCATCATAATCATTGCACACTGGTAGACAATTGTTAGGCCACTAAAATCCCATCAGTACTTTTATTTTCTAAAGGCTGACTACTGAAAATTTGTTTCTCTGCTGTTATTAGTTACATGCCTTTTGCAAAGCTTATTGAGGCAATGCATCTTCAAGAACAGTCTAGTGCCTCTTGGTACCTTGTGGCTATTCTGACTTTTATATGAAAGTAAGTACATTCAAGAAATCAAACTAAGGTTGCCTGTGTTAATGAGCAACCAAAAGAAATAAAATTCTTTTATTTAACATTCTTCTACTGAATATTTAACCTTAACCCCTTTATTCAGGGAGAGGCTATATGACATTTTTTCTTGGAGATGTAAAACTGGACTCTCAGATCTCTTTCCAATTCTTACTCCCATAAAATTCACAGAAGAAAAATATTAAATCTTTGTACTTAGTTTCTTAAATTTGAAGTTTACATGGTTCCTGAATCTTTTCAAACAGTCATCTGTTGTGTTAACAGTAAATTTGGGATTAACATTTACTGCAAGCATAAAGTAAGCATTCAGAGTTTTGTCGCTTCCAATTAATTTGGAGACAATTCACCTTAAATATTATTTTTAAAAGCTGTTTAAAGTCTGAGCATCTTTATTTACAATGCACTAGCTGTGAAAACAGGGTCTATTTTCCTACCGTGCTCATTGTAATTAGTGTTATACACTGAAGTCTCCCATGTTTTCATTGACTGCAGAGGCAGATTATTCATCATTTTGCTTTGCACAATTCTGCATTAATTGCTAATTTCAAAAATAAACCTTGGTTCCATGTGAATTTGTTGTAAAAGATGTTCCCAATGGATTTCCAGTGTGATGTATGAAGAATGAAGATCATTTGAATTATCTTGTTCAAACATAGTTTCTGTCCCTAGAAACTCCCAAATCCCTCAAAGTTAGTCAGAAAGGCTCCCCTAAGTAAGGAGCATTAATGAACAATTCACTGAATGCCACAACTCAGAGGAAAATTAGACAGGGGGAAGTCTCTTTCAGTGCTAAGACCAGGGGCCAAAGTTGAGGCTGAGGCAATGAAAATTCCATTGGTTTCACATCTGATGAAAAGACCTTGGACTTTTGGCAACGATTTTCTGGTTGATAGTTGAATTTCTTGCTTTGATTTTAATGTTTTCCAATCAGAGGCCTTCTCAGACTCATAATTCAGAAATGCTGGATTTTGAGAGCACTTGAGGCAGATGTACAATGAGGGACCTGAGGCAGGTGAAGGGGGTTACAACAGGAACTGATGATGCACCCTCGTGTAGTTTGCTTTGCTGTTAGCAGACATGCCCTGCTTTCTGTGGATCTGAAGGCAGCAGCCAGCCTGAGGAATAACTTTCCTTCCTTTGTGGAATGTCTCCGAGCGCGGCCTTTAATTGATTCAGCAGCCATCACATTGGTGTTTAAGCATTGTGCAGGCTAGAAAAACACCTCTGACCTTTTAACAAGATCTTTGACATTGTTTTCTTTCTTAATGGAAAAGTATTATGAAAGTAAAATCCTATGCTGAGATATTTAATCAGATATTTTATTATTTTTTTTAATATTTTAGACATATGAAGGTATTAATCCTTGCTACCTTTCCTCTTCATCAATTATCTGGTGTTCTTCTTTATCAGCTATGCTGTAGGTAAGTATCTTCTGCAGCCTGCTTACTGTGATGCATTGTGATACTTTGAGAGTATTTGAGATATTTCACCTAAATCAAGAGGGAAATACTAAGAAAGGTGATATTTTAGAACAGGCATTCATTAACTCTCTCATAAAGTAAGAAGGCATTTTAAGTCACTATCAGATAATTTCTTTTAAGACATGAATGACTAAATATCCCATCTGAATACTCCAGTCAACACATATGGCAAGCATATGAGAAAGAAGGACATCCATCTGTTGATCTGAGTACCCATTTTCAGCACAGTGGCCTAGTTTATTAGGAGTACAACAATAACTTAAATAAACTTTCCTGCTTTGTGAACCTCTTCGGTTTTTTGTGCGAATTATTTTAAGAGAACGGTTATGCCTTTTTGCATGGGAAAATATATTAAAAAAGGAAAAAAGGACGCCCCACGTTGTCACCCTGTAATTCAAAATGAAATGACCTAAAAGATTATAGATAAAAGAAAACCCATGTACGGTAAAGCTGATGACAGAAATACAAAGAGGTGAATGTTCTGCTGAGAGCCCTTGCCAGAGGTGTGGTGCGGCAGAGTGCCTGAGCTCCTCTCCCGGCGCAGCCTGAGGAGGTCGGGGGCGCTGGTGCCGCCGGTACAATTCGCTCCGTGCAGCAGTAGATGGAGCTCATTAACTGCTCTTCATCGCTGAACGAGCAAATGTAAATGGCAAATGCTGGTTTAGGAGGACTCTGGGGAAAAGCTATTACAAGCTGACATTTGTACTGTGGTAACTAGGTCATGTTTGTAGTGACAGATTAATTACAGTCAGGCAGGACAGCATTGTCAGGTGGACTATTTTTCACAATGAAGTTCAGGCTTCGCAAGCCCTGATTGTTGTTTCCACCATTTTAGCTGCTGAAATTGAACATATTCTGTCAGTCCACAAAGTAACTTCATGACTGCAATACCTTGTGTTTTAAGCATGAATTTTCTATCCTTCTGTCAAGGTTTTCTCCTGCAGGTTGTAATGTTTCAAATCAAAGCACCTCAGTATTTCAAGGCAGGCAGAATAGGCTCTCTTAACAGTTTCCCTATAAAGATTTATGAATCCTAAATCAGTGTTATCAGGTAGTTCACCAGCATACTGCTAACAGTTGTCACAAAGATCAAGATAATTTTTGAAAGCCAGTTTCAATCAAGAAAATTTCCCTTGAAAGAAGGCTGGTGGAAAAGGTGGGAAGATGAGCTGTGAGAGTCTTCTGGGCAGATTAACAAGTCACTGCAAGAACAAGCCATCTCAACCTGAGAGATGAAAACTGGAGTGGATTCTTCTTCTAGAGCAGTGGGTGCTTAAAGCAGCTAAGCTGGACATAATTTCAAACTCTGTAATGGATTTCCCATCACTTGTTCTTCAACTTTATAATTAAAACCAGGGATCCACTTTAATAATATTGCCAAATTCATCTTTTCATCATTTTCCATCTGGAGACATCCTTCTTCCCCAGTCCCATCTTACTGCCAAACTTTCCATCCTTGGAAAGGATAAGGGGGTACTTGGGGGCATTTCACTCTCATGATGTGAGTTTACTTATATGATTTGGGTTCTGGGTTTCTTTCCAAATTGGAATGGACCCTATTTTCCTATTCCAGATCAAACACAGACAAAACTTTAGAAGACAAGAAACCCCAGAAGATTTTAGCACCATCACATGTGCATAAACCATGACCCTGATTCATTTTGAAATTCTGCTCTGAAGTTTAATCCAGATTTAACCACTAGATAACTTTATCTGTAAAAACACACAAATATCTCCACTCCTGTTGCTTTCCTTGCTGTAGCAGGTAATTTTGGAACCTAGACAGTGAAGGGGTTTGATGCCAGGTTTATTTTATTTCCCCTAAAGGCAAGGAATTTAATCTTTCTGCTTTAAAATCAGATCAGGAATGGATTCAGAATGTCAGCTAGAATATGGTTCTAGTTGGGGTTTGGCCACTTTGGATGCAGAACAAGCTGACAAAATTAGAAAAAAATTAACATGAGAGTATAAAATGGAATTCAAACCTGAATTACATATTGACATGCTCAGCTTGTCAGTGCCCCTGGTCCTCATGTTACAATTATTGATGCTGCATCTCAGAAACAGTAACAAACATGTGAGATTGGTGACCATGGGCAAAGCTGGCATTGCATGCACACATTCTTGGAAAAGAGAGAAGGGATTGTCTCCTCCTTTTCTATGTCCCAGTTTTGTTAGAAACCAGTTATTTTGGTCCACTTCCAGTCTTGGTTTATTGAGCACCTGCTTTGAATGAGTGCCAGTACAAGGTGACCAAAACTGCTGCATTAATCTCTCCTACAGGAGCCATCTGTTCATTATATGCATTTGAATGCTGATCCATTAGACTCATATGCTGGACCACGCTGGGCATGTTGCTAAGTCAGTCCTAATCAAAGTGCTTTCCATTCACAGTAATATATTTTGTATTTTGGGTGATATCTAATGAATACAACTGTCTTTTTTTTTTTTTTTTAAATTTTTTTTTTGGTGATATTTTCTGTGCTTGTGAAGAAAAGGTCTATAGGAAAAGCTTCTACCCTATGCTCAATACATGAGCTGGCTGCAGGGATCCAGTCCAGTCCTTGCTTACCTTGATAACCCTTAAGTGCATTTCGGAGAGCAGAACTGACAGTGTTGACCTCAAAATAATAATATAGCAGATTAAGTCTGAATAAATTTTTTAACTAGGTAAATATAAATCCAACCTTGCTCTCTGCTTCTTTACCAGGAAGATAAGATATTGAGCAATATTTTTTCTTTACCCTTTGTATAAGTATTGGAATCAAGTATCATTACTTTTTGAGGTTCTTTCATAATGAAAGATTCTGAGAGCCTTGTAATTTTTTTCATTAAAGAAAAAAAATCTAAAGTATGATGTGCAAATAACTAGAAACTTTGAAGTCTGAGGCTTCCTATGCCCCAGGATAATTTTAATTCTACTGAACAACCTTTTCATGTAGTGCTGGTCCACATTTTGTGAAGCCTGATAATAAGAACTGATAACTCTGGAGACTTTGATAATTTCCATACAGGACCCCATAGGGATGCCAGCTACATGGCTGATCCTGCACCATTTCAAACACACATATTCCTACATATGCTACTGTTCTTATTTCAGGTGTTACAAATGGCCAGACTCAAAAATGCAAATTCCTCATTCTGTTACTGTCCTTACCAGCACATTCCAGCTGCTGGGTAATGGTAAAGATTTTCTTTGCTAGATCATTCCTACTATGCAGCTCCAACTGAATATTCTATCATCTTTAAGGCCTCCTAAAAGGAAGAAGAGCCAGTTCCTTTAATTCCACTCTAATAACCTGAATTCCCAATTTCTAGATTACCACTTCTGGGCCAATAACTCAAAGTTGCATTTGCCTTGGGTTGCCACTGCCTTTTAAGGAGACTTGGACAGTGCCTGACCCTTTGTTTCCACAGCCCAGCTGTAGGTTACTGTTTCTGTAAGCAAGTGCACACAATGGCCTGAGCTGGATTTTATTCCTGTCAGACACCTGGAATTACAACACAGCTCTTTACCAGCAGGATCAAAAGCTGTTCCTGGATGTTTTGCATCTCTACATATGCCTTTCCTCCAGCTCTAGCAATTCCCTTCCCAGAAGGCTCTACATTGTTCTGTGATAATGTCAGGTCTCCAGATGCACTGCCATGCTGTACTAAAGATGACAGACGAACAAGCCAAAATCATCAATTTTAATGGTATTTCAGCATCATCCTGGTCCTGTGTCATTCCTGTGTGTACTTCAGCCATCAATCTGTATTTGTCCAAAGTGGTTCATGCCAGAACCTTAAATGTGGAGAAAGCTGAAGAGGCCAATTTATTGTATTTTGACAAGGACAAGCCTCATCTGGCAATCCAGTGAGGCTGAGTGCATCTGGTTAATAGTGCATCCACTTCCTCAGATCCAAATTGCTCCGTTAGTTTTCATGACCCTCTTATCTCCGGGCTGTCTCTATCCACCCCGGTTTCCTTATCACATAATAGGATTGTGGCCATATCTTCCAATTTCATTCCTCTTGGTCTGCAGTCTGTGTGATGCTGGGAGCGCGTGCCGGTCCATCAGCCACGGATGGCTCACCCCGAAATGCCGCATCCGCGCCGCGGGGACGCCTGGCACGGCTCCTCGCTCCCTCGGCCTCCTGGGGCTTCACTTCTGGTTCCAATCACTCCCCACACCAAGGGGAGCCACTCCCCACACCTCTGCCTACCAAGGGCTCTCTAGGGAAAATCTTCAGGGAATTAATTAGATGTTTCAATATGTATCTGCCCAGCAGTCCATGCTATCTAATTTTTTGAGCCCATTGTTTTATTTTTATGAAATATGAAAAAGGAACAGAAATCTCAGAGACAGGACATTCCTACAAGATTTGTGTAAATAGATGTCCAGGTCAGCGAGGCATCTGAGAGGTACCTACTGAGAAAAACTGTACAGCATGAGCTGGAGTGTTTTTAAATCCCAGAGAATATACACTGAAAAGGGCACATCGAAATGTCTCAAATGCAGAACAAGCTTCAGTCACAATTTACATCTTCCAGACATGAGAGTCAATCAACACTGAACCAAAAATCTGGAGAAAATCAAGCTTCATTAGCTCTAATATTCATGAGTTACTTCTCTCCTCCAGTCCTCAGAGACTGAAAGTGAGGTACAAGGTCAGAGGCACTGCTCTCTTTCCTTTTTTTTCCTCCAAATTACAGTGGGACTTAAAATGTACGTCTTCAGCTTGGTCTCTGTGAGAATACCATAAAAACAATGCTGGTATAGTTATAGAAAAATATTTATATTCCTAATATTCCTCTTGCTCTTACTCTCCCCTCATCTTCTGCTCCTTCTTTCATCTTTATAAATCTTTGTAAACACACTCTTTTAGAATCAGATTTTTTTTTAAACCTGATTTTAAATCTCTCTTGGTCGCATGAACTAAACAAAAAATCAGCCTGTCCCTTGCACCTCTGGACCTGGGTGGCCTTATGGAAATCAAACTGGAACATACAAGGGGAAAGAGTTACTGGAAGAACTGGCTTCATGTTTGCACAATAAAAAAAAAAGAAAAATAACAACTAAAGTAAAAATATTAGTTTGTAGCTGAAACTAATTTATTGTATTCATCTCCCAAGCAGATTATGTATTTGTGATTCTAATAAAGAGCAGGTCACTGGAATTTTACAACATATGCAGAAGATATTTTATCTACAACTTGAAGAACAAAATAATGATCAGAAGAGGGTGCTCTCAGCTCATCTTCTTTAGGTTTTGCTTTGAACATTTTGGTGGAATTCTGCAGAATTTTCTTCTTTCTTTGTTGAGATTAATAAAAGGTCTCTTTATAATATAGCTTCTGGGATTTTTCACTAAACAGATCGTTCTTCTTACTGCACCATGTGCAAAATATGGGCTCAAGTTTTTGATTCCAGATTTTTCTATATGCTTTAGAAAGCTTTCTGTAATATTAGCTGAAGTCATTTCACAATGAGCTTTGTGTCTGGGCTCCCACTATTTTATATGTTATGTTTATGTTCTCATGCAGTCATACTCTGTTGAAATTACAGGAACTGATTTCCCAGCACCCATGACTGAGTGCTGTGGAAAACTTTAAAAATTGCAAGAATAGCAATTCAGTCCAATATCAGTTGCATCTTTAACCAGGCATGAAAAAGAAACAATAATATACAGCTTCAGTGATCAATTTCCAATGATTGAAACATCCCCCATATCTATGCATTCACAAAAAAATTGATTAGAGAAGAATTTAATAAAAACTTAGTGCTGCCAATGAGATTTTTAGCAAAGCATTTTGATCACAGAGTTCACTTCAGGAAGCATGATATATCAGAAAATACCTGACATTTGTTAAGTTTTATTAAAGCTGTGTTGATGTTATGGATAAAAACAAGCCTTTTAAAAGTTAGTTGATATATGGGTGCAGTTTTTGCATTTTTTGGGTTACCAGTCTTTTTAGGTGATGAAAATGTGCTGTGCACACAGCACTAGAACACAAGAATAAGTGATGGCTATAATCCTAGATGTTTGCAGGCTCTCTTTCCTTGTCTGAAGTGGTGAAGCACGGGGTAAATTCAGGCAGAAGGAAGGCACTGTCTTTTGGTTGGTGCAATGCAGCATTTAGCTCTGGTCCAGCCTGCTCATGGAAGAAATCTCTCTGACTCTGAGAGATTCCCCACTATTGCACTTTTTCTAGCAATACTAGTGCTTAAATAAAGTACTGTGTAGCTATCTTTTATAGGCACATACCAAAACTGCCTGGGGGGGAGAGTCGTGCTTCTTGTATTGAACAGCAGCGACTGGAATGGATTGTAAAAGGATTCTCACTCTTTGTGCCTGTGTACATATATTTATCTATGTCTAATGTGCCTGTGTACATATATCTATGTCTATATATGAGTTGCACAAATGTGTCTTGAAAAGGCATGATTTTATTAACAGATTCCTTCTGCACTTCAGACACTGCTTTTCAATTATGTGCATCAATGGTCAGGTCAAACATCAAACCAAATAATAAACAGGGCTCCTGCAGCTCCACGTGCAGAGAGGGGCTCCTCATCAGAGTGGCCTTTTGGAAAAAGTTAAGAAAGTGAGCAGAGGAATAAACAGCATCCCTGCTTCACCGTGTCTGTTTACATTTGGGGAAAAATGGCTGATGTTTGCTAGGACTCTGATTAAGCAAAACCTGTCTTCCACCATTTTAGACATAGGTTTACACTTTCATTTTCTTACAGAAGAAAGGGAAGAAATGGAAGTTAGGAAACACACAAAAAAGATCAGTTTTCTCATGTAAAGTTTAGCTGAAAGCACCCTATTACAAGGAGGTAAGGTGTCACTGCTATTCTATTTTTTTCCATCCAGGTCCCTGCTCTCCCGGCACTCCTCAACGTGACAGGCAAAAAATGAAGGAACCCTGTAGCTGGGCAGCACTGCCCAGCTGTCAGGGGAGAAGCTCATTTCTGGCCTCATATGGTTTAGTTATTAAGTGGGAACCAAAGGCATATCAGAGAGTAGAACATGAATAATTTGATATCCACAACATAGTGAAGAAGTGAAGTCAGAGACTACAGGTCACCCTTGCAGCTACTTAGGCTGGGAGAGTGTCTGGAGGGTCAAGAGTGAGTGGGCATTAAAGAGTCACAGGAAAAAGCAGGAACAGAGCCATCAGGTCAGCAACAGGCCAGCACAGACAGAAAGGCCACACACACCCTCTAATCACAATGATTTTGAAAGAGGCACTAAAATGTGGAAAGAAATAGCAGAGGGACGTTCACAAAATCACAGCTGACCTCCCTGAGACTTGGACAGGGAGCACAGATATAAATGATCTGCACTGCAGCTAAAACACTGCATTGCAGACAGGAGAACAGAGTTTTGCCCTTAAGATCTAGCAAGTATTACAGATACAAATGTGTGTATAGCATGACCTGAGAGCTGGTAACATGCTGCTTCCTTTGCTGCCTCCTGGCTAATTCAGTCAGATTTGGCTGAGGGAAAAAATGATGTTAGCAACAATCACTCAGTTTCTCAATGCCTGGAAGAAAACTGGCAGAAGTGTAATGAGAGCCCCTTAAAATGACACTTTGAAAAGTATCAATCTATTTCACCTATTTCCAAGAGAACTTTCTACCCAAAATGGGGCTACTGTAGTAAGAAAGGGGATAGACAATCCCATCCCAGAACACCACAATTTCCTTGTCTGATTGCCTTTGCATTTGTTGAGGTGTAAGCTGAACAAAAGAGGAGTCTGAAGGTTTGATTTTCAATAGATTTTACTTCCCACTGACAAACCAGCATAAGGAGCACTTTAGTGTCACAGAGGCTTGAGATTTTTCTGAGACTTTAGTGATAGTCCCAGCTCTGTTGGTGTCCTTTACAGCTGGAAACTCCTCTCTTACTACCATTTCACATAAAAGTGCTCTGTCTAATAAACCAAACTATTGTCAGCATCTACATAATACTCTTTAATTAAGAGAATTTGGGCATCCTACTCTTCTGGATTACAGAAAAGGGAGGAGCACTGGATTTTGGGATATCTTTTAGTTCTTGTTTCTTTGTCTCTATGATGACCTTTATTGTCAAGGCAAGGGCAGGCACAAAGACGTGAGAAGTCATATGGTGAAGATAACTGCTTGGATTTGAAATATTTTTTAATAAAAATCAGTGTTAATCAAAAGCAGACAGTTTATCCTTATGAGCTATGGATCATAGCTTTTTGGATGTGTAGGGCTAACAAACATGAGTATATACTACATAAAACAATTATATGCAAACTATTGTGCAATAAAAAACTACCTTGTTTTTAAGGCAAATTTAAATAAAATGTTCCAAAAAACTCTAGTTTTTCTGCTTCAGTGGAGATGATTGCTTTTCACAAGAAGTCATTGTAGCATTTTCTCTGTTTGATGCCTCAGCCTACAAAGAGTGATCTGAATTATTCCACTACTGAAAATATCAAAGAGCAATGGGTTGTTTTTTATAGGTCACAACAAAGAATTTATATTCAATATTTCTGTCTTGGTTTGTCTTTAACTTCACCAGCACATTCAGAGCAAGAAAATGAACTGTAAATAGTTGCTTCTCTAACTCCACTATCTGAGGGAGCAACAAGCTGTAAATTGCTATGGATGTGCATATTTTTGAACATTCTCTTTTTCTTTTCTTTTTTTTTTTTGGCTTGTATTCTTGTTTTGGCTATCCCTGAAAATCTGGCCTGATTACAGGTACAATGTAGATCTTTATTTGTTGGCAATTGCTATTCAGCTAATGATTTAACCTCCTGAAATTTTGGAATAGCTTTTATTGTTTACTGCAAAATATTTTTACTATTCACAAAGAGCCAGGCTCTGAAAGCTGTTGCTAAGCCAACTTGCCTCCATTGACTTGCAATGATTTGACATTAAAAAATGACAACTAGTGTATTTATTTCCTGGATTCTACTTTTTGACCAATTCTTAATCACCTGCTTCTGAGTGACTACCACTTTACTGCAGGTGGGGTATCAACAGCAATGTCTCCTGCTTCTTTGAATAGCCAGCACGAGGGATTACCAGGGCAATTTTGGACCTCTGAGGAAAATGTAAGCAAGAAAAATACAGAAATCCTTGGACAGACTTCAGACTACCATAGATGTTAAAAAAAAAAAAAAAAATCATGATGGATTTCTGCAATAAAACTAAAGCAAAGGATATATGACTGATTATGCACCTTTTACCCCTTGTTGGTAAAGTCTGTGGGGATTCATCTCAGATTTTTTAAGTTAGGGAAAATGAAACTAAAAGCAGCAGCAGTTGGGTCTTGATTTAAAACAAGCATTTGTAAAAGTTGATTTTCTTTTCTCCAATGACAACAAAAAATGCAACGAATGTTTTACAGTTATAGTTCATTTATGTATAAAGAACCACAAAGTTATTTCCTCATTGCAATGACTGTAATTGTATCTCTTCAGATAACCCACAGGCATTTCTATAGGACAGAGAACTATTCAGTACCATGTGAATTCAATCCTTTTCAGAATTATCACAGCTGGAGGATAGGGAATAAATGACTGAATGAAGGTTTGAAAAATCCTGCCCTACTCTGACACACAGATTTCAGCTATTCATGGGATTGTTTTGGGAATCTCTTCATCAGTAAGTTATTTTGTCTATTCCAACAGTCCTGTATTTAACAATGCATATGTCCTTCTTTTTTCACATTTGACATCTGTTTAAGGTCTATGTCTTTAACAATGACTTTCCAAAG
The DNA here is from genome assembly GCA_013398275.1 of Promerops cafer. NCBI lineage: Eukaryota > Metazoa > Chordata > Aves > Passeriformes > Nectariniidae > Promerops > Promerops cafer. Next base: position 446,598 of record VZSE01011912.1, read on the forward strand.
ACTTAAAATCCTCTATGTGATGCACTTTGGGGAATTTTGTCTAAGTGGAGGATTGAAGGCTGATTCCTGTGCCTAGATGCTTTATTTGAAGATGAACAGTAATGTGAGTTTAAAATGTACTTTCTGCCCACGTGCAAATATTTCTCCTGAAATCCTGCCAGTGAGAGAACTGAGCCTGAGTCTATTGCCAGGTGAAAGAAGTAAAGTGCTACCTTGCTGGTTTAGTTTGCTGGTAAAACCAGTATCTAATACTGATAATGCCTCTGGAAGTACAGAGTAAAATTTAAAGAGTTTGGAAAGAAGCCATTCAGCTGTTGTCACTGTTCGAGACCCGACAGAATTAAGATTTTTGAGCTATACCTAATTTTTGCACAAATGGCACAAAAGTTTTCCCTTACATTTGTGTATTGGCTACCAATCTGCAGCTGCTTCCTCTCCCTTTCTTCAGCCCTGATATACGAGTTGCATGTGAGTTGGATGCTTTGGAAAATGAACCATTAGAATAAAGGATGATTTTTTTTTTTACAATTTTATTTTTATCAAGGGAAATAATTTCTGTAATCAGGTGTGAAGCAGGACCTGAAACCTTCTAGCTGACATCTGAGAAAAGGCCTATGGAATCCCACAGGCAGGGATATCTCTGGTCTGTGGCTGAATTTCATACACGCTTTCTTTCCTTGAAGCTTTGCTTAGCTGGATGAAGCAAAGAAGCAGGGGGGTAACACAAAATGAAGATGATTAAGAAATTATTGAGCCAAGATATATGTATATGTGTGTGTATATATGCATATACACACACATATGAGCAGTACTTTACGAAGAAGAAAAACATATCTGAACTTCTAGGTGGAATAACTGTATTTTGCTTATTTGTGTTGGAGTATTTTGTGTTACTTCTGTGGCAGACATCTCACAACTGTAAGTCTTGGGGAAAGGCTGACAGAAAGATGATGCTGTGAGGATTTCAGTCTTACTGATTTATAATTTTGGTTATGCTGCTTGCTTAGTGGATCATGTGTTATTTTTTCCAAATGACCAGCTGGAGAAGCAGGTGATATTTTTCTCTGAGTTTCAATGTTGACTTGGAATGCATGATGGTTTAATATTTTTTTGTTGTTAATGATTTAATTGAAAGTATTAAAACATAAATAAACCCCTACCAACAACAAACAGCTATGGATTGTATGGAGTAGATCCCATTTGGTAGGTTCCAGTTTGGAGGTGGATGCATGTTACACTGCAGTTAACTAATTGGTCAGGGAGAGACCAATGTCTCTTGTTGCACTAGACAACAAGCCCAGTCATCTAGGACATCTTGGACATCTAGTTTCCCAAGAATGCTGCCTCTGGCTCTCTCTGTGCTGGTGTCCAGACTGCAAACAGCTCTGACAGGGACAAGCAGTGGTATATTATTCTTTGCTATGCAAGGATTTCTTACACTGACAGGCATAAATTAAATTTTGCTCTTCTCAGGAAAGAAAGCAGTAGTTTTTTTCCATTATACTCATGAATGACTTCATCTTCTTTTTCTGGGTGTTTCTTGTTTCTCAGGATGGTATTATAGGCTCAGTTTTCCCTTGATCCTGAGCTCAGGCTGGCACTGCAGAGTGGGTAAGGATTGTATTGTCAGGGCTGTTTGGTGTCCTTCTGCCAATGAAGGGTGCGTGGAGCAGAGATTTGTTGTAGGAAACCTCAGATATCCATTCCCCTTCCCTCCAGCCCTCCTGTGCCATACGTGTCTCAGGACATGGTTCCCCCAACACTTCGTGAATGAAGTTTCCAAATACCAATGAGCTATGAAACATTAGAATTTAATTCTTTTTGTTGTGTTGCTTCATGCAGGAGTTGTCTGCTTTTTTTTTGCGTGAGGGAAGATGGTCAAGTGTCTGGCAGGTCACACAAGGAGCTGGGGCGGAGAAAGGGTAGATTTGCAGCAACGTCTGCTTAAGGAGGAGTTTGGGTCACTGATCTATGTCACTGTTCTTACCTGCTTGTGTGTATGTATTTGGTGTGTCCTAAGACAGGCTCTTAAATCTTTGCAACCCATTTTGGTGTTGAGGACCCTTTTTATGGGGTGTTCACTGCATTCTACTTAAATAATCTCCCAACGTATGTGACTCAGTGTATTTACTGAGCTGGTATAGCTCATACTCTTAATTGAAAACCACTGAGCTCAATAACATTACAGAAAAATGTCAATAGTCTGCCTTATTATATTGCAACCTTTTCAAATATTGTTTTTCAAGTAATTTAAAAGTTAGTCACAGGACATGGTAAATAGCAATTTGAAGAAAAATATGACTGATTATGTCTAGATCCATGTTATTTGCAGACCAAGTACCTGATTAATTTTACAATGGAGGTAATGAAAAATTTTGTTTGACTTCAATTGAAGTTTTGTCAGACTCTCAAGCCTCCAGGCAAATTAACCAATGCGGAAGGAGTATGTTAAGTGTGTATGAGCAAACTCTTGCCTAAACTTCTTAAGATCTGAAACGTCTGCAACAAACAGATGTTACTAAATATGTCTGATAGACTGATCAGAATTTACTTGTTTTCCAGATGGATAACAGTGATTTGAGAAGATAAATTTGAACATCCTTCAGTATAGAGGGAGATATTCTTTTCCGCTTCTTGTGATTTGCTTATTGAGTTACAAATGATGGCAATCAGGAGTGAGAGTAGCAAAACATTTTCCTGAGCTAAAACCTATTTTCATAGTAACTAGGTTTGTAAAACAAGACTAGGCATGTGAGGATTACTTACTAATTGCACCTAAGCACAACTGAGGAAGGTGGGCTTAGCACCCTTTTTGCCCATGTGCAGACACTGACATGAGGACAGCCAAACTGTTAATCATTCTGCATGCCCTGAAGACTTCCGTGCATGGCTTGCTCTGAATTTATTCCCCAAATGCACCACTGAATGTGAGATGTTCTCAACAGAAAGCTTCATAGACCTTGGTTTATAACTTTTTAATTATGGCACACAAATCTGTTGACATTGAGAGTGAGTGCTACACATCCCACTGGTTCTGAAACTCTTCTGTTGTCTATCTTTTACCCAATTTTATTACTAGTGGTTGAAATACTACTTACCATTCTTGCGTAGTCAGCTTCTGTCATTCTTTGCCTTTATGCCAAAAGAAATAGCTGTTTTTTATCCCAATACTGTGTTCCACTGCTAAATGTCCGTTAGTCTCCAAATGCTGATTAACTCTCTGAGGAAATCAAACCTGTGAAGCGTTTTTTTCAATTTTGATAGACACTGAGAAGTAGCATTTGGGCAACTCTGCATGTATAACTGAACATAAAGCAAAAGCTTTATAACTGAGCATCTAGAGGAAATGTGTATTCCTGCCTGCTTGAGCTTGGAACATATGAAATCTTTCAATTTCTTGGATCTGCTCAGGCTGGCAGAAATATCATTAAGGCAAAATTTCACATTAATTCCTTGGATTTAGCCTTTGGAACTTGCAAAGGATGAGCAGTAATGCAGTGACGTTTGCTGATGGATTGGAAAACCCAGGTAGCCTTGCATCAAAAGGTGAAGGGATAGGAGTCAAGGCACCCCTTCCAGAGTCTGCACATCCATAGGTTTAACACATTTTCTCTTCTGCAGTTAGGCATGAACATCTAATTATAGCATGTTTCATAGATAAATGATCCTCATGAAATAATTCAGATACTCCCAAAATATTTGTTTCAGTATCTTGCCATAATCAAAAAAAAGAACTTGAAAGTTCAGCAGAATTGACCAACTTCTGGTTTTCCTAAATGGTCAGCGTCTCGATGGCTTTAGGTGGTGTGGGTATTAATCATGTTTGTGACATCATTTAATTTAATGGGACATTACCCCATAGGTCTGTGGGTTTTCACATGGCATTACCATTCAACTTTCCTGCACAGGAGTCCACAAAGGGTGCTCTGCAAGCAACACAAGATTGCTGCTTACAAAGGCTTGAAGGAATCTAGCTCGAAGTCCAGTCTTCAAGTAACTCACTGTTGTGTGCATGTAAGAAGGACTCGAGGTATTATGTCACTTCTCCTTTAGCTGAATTTTTTCAGATGGAAACAAGATGCAGACCAAAAATACTCTTTGCAGTGTGCTTAAACACCAGTTTGCAGGGTGTGTGTGGTCTTTAAGAGCAGGTACAATTGGTTCACAGTGAAAAGTGAGATTTTAGGTTATAATGCTCATGATGATTATATCTCTCATTACAGAATAATTGCAGATGTGTTCTTTTCTTTTGGCATTACTGAATCCCTAGCATGTTTGGTCAGAAAATTTATTGAGAAGACACCAGAATCTTCTATCACATTTTCAAGAAAGGCTATGATAGCACATCACAGGATGTCCTTGGGCTTCAGTGAATAAATTCAGAACCCCTAAAATGATTACTTTATCTCTACTTTAAAGGACAGAGTAAAAATAAGCTATGAAATCTCTTTTCTATTTATATAAACACCAGATTATCATACATAGGAGTACTCATACCAGTATAGCCTAATGAATTTACAGAACCACTTTGTTTTTCAGTATACCACTGATAAATTTTAAAGATAAGGTTTATTTCAAGGACTTGTATAAATTTGTTTTAATGCTGAGATATGACTTTAAATCCATAAATATGGGACAAATTTACCCAGCACTCCATAACTATAATTTTCCACAAATTAGCTTACACAGGAGTATAGTTAATGTGGGTGGAAAGAAGACCTCTCAGAGTTTCTCTCCTTAAAAGGTTTCCACTATCTCAAATAACCTTGTATTTGTTACTGTGCAAGGATATACCTAGGCAGTCACAGCACAGCTGCTGGAGTTTATCTGTGCCTTGAGGCCCACAGAAAATGCATGATAAAGATAAGAATAACCCAAAATTTCTTCATGTTCAGTCTATCCTCCTGTATTGTTTTTCTTCCTCAATTCTATTCTCTTAACAAAAAAGACAAAGTTGTATATGTGATAAATCCATCAAAAGTCACTGCCCAACTCCAAAACAGCCTACAAACCACCCAGCCCTTCTGCACTGTCTGTTAGTGCTATTTGAGGACTGGTTGTCCATATAACTAAAGTTCAAGCTGTAGATGCTCAGTTCAATTCCTACAGAAAGCACAGCAAATTTTTTACACAAAACTTCTTGCACAGCATTAGAGTTCCATGTTATTTTTATTTGGCAGGATTCTGTGGAGCTGTTGTTTCCTTGTTACTGGTCTCATTAACTATTCAGATAGGCACCTGTTTTACTGCACTATCCTTCTATCAAATACAAAAACATCAATTGTCCTGAATTAGTTTTTTTTTTTTTTATCTTCAATACAAAGTTTACAGTCAATATTAATTTATTAATTTTATTGCACATACATCAGAAGAACATGCAATTCTGATAAAAAAAAATTCTCCTAATTTCAAGGAAAATATTTATTATATTTGTATTTAATTACCACAGCCATAAAAATATTTGTAGGAATTGTGTATAAAATATAAGTGGCATAAATATTTTGTCTTGCAACAGGATCTTGTCACTTGATACCATTAGTTTTTGAAACAGGCATGCTTTTCAGAGCTAGCAAGCACATTCAGCTATGTGCCTGCCCCAGAATGTTGCAGACCAAAGCTGGAGCTCCCGCCCCAGCCATGGCACAGAGCTGTCTGACACAGCCTGGTGGGGCCTGTCTGCTCCCTCCTCTCTCCCTGCTGGCTGTGCTGTGAGCTGCCAGAATTGGAGCAACAGGGCCATACTTCCACCTATTTTTAGTCTATTTTAATTGAGTTTAGAAGCCGAAAACTGAAAATCCAGCCCCAGGTGACCAAAGTATTTTCATGAGCCTCCAGGAAGGAGTCCTTGGGCCACTGGTGATTCACAGCCATAGCTGAGAATGCCTGATGAGGACACTTATCAGTCATCATTCTGCTTCCTTGGTTTGCATTGCTTCATGGTGGTGCTTTGTCTTGCTATTTTTTTTAAACTCATGATATATTTGGTAAAGGTTTGTCTTGCAACAGTTCTGAGCCCAGGTATTTCCAATGAGCTTTCTTGGCCTGAGCATCCCCACGCTCAGCGTACGTCACAGAGTCCCTGCTGAGAAATGACTCGTGTTATTTAGTTTAGCCCCAGCAGACTTTATTATGGTTTTACTTGCCTTGTTCAGATACAAGTACTTTTCCCCTCTGAGTTACTATTACTACTCTTCACACTTTTATAGGTCGAATGCAGACTGGGTACCTTGAACTACAGGTTGAGGGGCAAGTAGTAAAATCCCACAGCATAAAACTATCTTTATAGTCAATGCAATGAGGATTTCCACAAAAATTCCTTTCCCCAAAGAAAATAGAGACTAATTCTGGTAAGAGTGAAGCAAAATGGGAAGTTAATGCAGACCAAAACTTAAAACAGATCAGAGTGGTCTAATTAAGATATTTATTGCCTAACTAAGATATTTATTTATTATTCATGTGCTCATGTCAGTTATGGGAAATCTTGCAAAACAAATCTGCAACAAATCTGTTATGTGAATTATGGTGATAAGAAATGAGACCAGGAGGGATGGGAGGAAAAGGGTATGTGCTTCACAGATGGAAGGCTAGCAAGAAAATGAAAAGTCCCTTGCTGGATTAAGTTTCCAATGGCTAACATTTTTATATCCGGAGCCAGATTATCAAGTGAGATCTCAGCCCTGGGAGAATTTCTGCCCACAAAGCCCACCCACTCACATGAACTACTTAATATGTAAAAGTCAGCTGAAGTCTCTGACTGGTACATAGAGCAACCTGTAGGTCTTCCTGTCATCTGTGATTTTAATCTGCAGTGTAATATCAACTGTTCAGCTAAACCCATGCACTCAGAATATCACTGTCTGACACTGCTGAGTTATAGCATGGACAGAAATTAAACAAGCCTACAGGTTATTTCACTACTTACTCCATCTAGAAATAACAGACCATTATTTTGTTTTAAGTACAGAAACAGTACCCTGGACTTCATATTTACAATAAAATCAGAAATACTTCTCTGGAAAGAGCTTGAAAAGAGTTTAAGAGATTATAGGACAGCTCTGTTCTTCTTCAAAAGAAGACAGAATAATAAACAGACATAACTCCTCTTTCACAAACACACTCACTATAATTTCTAAGCTCTGTTGCTGGAACAATTCCTATTCTATTTCCAGCATCCCGAGGAGCAATGACACACAGCACTCACTACAATGCTCCTTACATCAGAAATAAAAGGAACAAGAGCAAAATGAAAGTGAACATGGACAGACTTTCCATTACTCCCATTTTCTAAAGTAAACCATTTTTCTCTCTTATGATCTGCCCCTGCACATAGCTGGTAGATGAATGCTTCCCCTTACTTTAGATGAACCATCTGTGTCAGTAAGACTCGCAAGAGAGAGCTCTATTCAGCAACTAAGAACTACTGCTGGCTAAAAAATAGAAGTAGCTTTCACAGACTATTTTTTAAAAAAATTCTTTATTTCCATTAAATTTTGGAGCCTCATATATTTTATTCCATTCACTGTAAAAATTATTTTCACTCTTGTCAGCTCTAAGAATTATTGAAGGTGAATTGTCAAACATCTGGCTTTGAACAAGGTGCTAGAGTGTCAACATTTTTGAATTTCCTGTACTCTGCAGGGCTTCTGGAAGAATTAGAAATTTTATGTTAAAATTCTAAATATTCAGGTTAGGCCTAGGTGTCACTGTTTTATACTACATGTTCTCACTGTAGCCAGATAATTTGCAATGTTTTAATGTGCATTGTTTATTCAGAAGAATTTAAGACTCAAGCACTAAACTGATAATTAGATTGTTCCTTTTAGTGCACTAAACAAATCTTCATCTGGCATGCTTTACAGTCAGTCCACTATGTATGATATTGTCTCAGTACAAGACTCGGCCTGTCTTGTCTTCCTGATTAATTAGAAACAGATTGTAGCCAGAACTTTGACTGGTGGAAAGTGATTGTTACACAGCCAGGGACAAATTATTTTCCCACAGAGCCACTCCAGTATTCTAAAGCCAAGTTTAAAAATATCACAACGTTTTAATATTTACATTCATCGCTCAAAAAAATAATGAACACATGGAAGAATCTGTAAGATACAGTATTACAACTGTCATTGTTCATTTTATGGCACAGTACAGAAGTTGATCTCATTCTTCAGTTGTTACAAGTGGCAAAAAAACTTGTTTTGGGGCCAAATTCTTGCAGCATCTGTGTATAACCATCCAGTACAAAATTGGCAGGGAAATGCAGTTATACAGGCAGGAAGCTGTTTAGCCTCTGTTATTTTCTGTATGGTTTCCTATACCATGCTTGGGATCACAACTTAAGAAGATCCTTTCTGAGCCACAATGAGGGGGGTGTGCAAAATCCAGCACGCCCACTTCTGTCTTAATGTTGTTTGTACACTCAGTGCCTCCCCAGGGGAAGAAAAGTTTGTAAGAGTTTTTCATTTTGGTTTTACTTCCTCTTCTTGTTACTTTTTTCTGTTTATGTTTATTTGTACTTCAGAAGCAGACGCAAAAGAAATGTTCCAACCTGTCTCTGCTCTGTCCTTCCTTCCTGGGAGCAATTATCCTGCAGCCCAGAGCAGCTCCTTTCTGGCTTTTCTTCCTTGGAGAAGACTAAAACCTGAGCTTCAATGCTCCTAGATAATATCTAGATATTTCCTTCCAATAACTAAAGGAGGTTTATGAGAAAGACGGGGTCAGAATTTTTAGTAAGGCCTGTTGCAATAGGACAAAGGAGATTGGTTTTAAACTAAAAAAGGGTAGATCCAGACTAGATAAAAGGAAGAAATTTTTTTATGAGAAGGGTGGTGAAACACTGGTACAGGCTGCCCAGAGAGGTGGGGGATGCCCCATCCTTGGAAACACTCAAGGCTGGGCTGGATGGTGCTCTGAACTTGCCTGGGGAGCACGGGAGTGCAAGCAGGGCAAGCAGAGAGCAAAGCACAGAGGGAGCATCACAGCACTGAAGCAGAGACAGAGCAGCATGCAGAGGAAGAAAGTGCCCTGGGATCATACAGGTTACACTCACCTATAGGCATCCTTGTTTATTTTTCCTTCACAAGAAAAAAGACAAATTTTCTATCAGCTTCCTCAAACTGAACTCAAACAGATGTCCTGGCTCCTGAGCATAATGGGAATGAGCCTATGGTATAGATGTTCAGGGGAAGTTTCTCTGTATTTGCTTAGACAAGATCCAATCTCATCTATAGCTCAAGTTAGGTCTCTTAATTGCTAAGGTATGCTTTAGTTTAGCATAGTAGTTTATATGCTTATTGTGAATAAAATTCAGAATGTAAACAATCTGAGAATCAGCACCATTTTTTTGCTGCAGCTTCTTTCATTGAGTTTTTTTTTTTTTGAGGATCACTTGAGTTTCTGCCTGTCACCAGGATTATACATTTTATAACAAAGTACAGAACTCTTCAGAGCCCTATAAAGAGATAATTTATTTAATGAATCTATAGTTGTCTCCTTTTTAACACATTGTGTAGCATCAATTTGGCAGAAATGTCACTTTCTGGAGACTGCTAAGGTGCAGACTCTTTCTCATTCTGTTGTTGGGTAGCACCTAATGCCCTGACATCCATGGATACTGGTGTCTCTGAGAACTATATATGGTTATATCTTCTGCAGATCAGCCACAAACCAGGCAGCACGACACAAACAGAACTGTAACATTTTGTACAGCAGTACATGAAATCCTGAGTTTTCTTATACATGTCTAAAATATCAAGAGAAGTATTTCTGGGGCAGCACTGTTGGGGTTTTTTTGGTGTTTATTTAAAGTAACATTTTCCAGTGCAACTGAGAAATTTCTTCGTATGTATAAAAATAATTCAAAGTGTGTGTATGGGGCACTAAACAGAGGTATGTTTTGTTCTCTGTGTTTTAAAACTGCTTTGTTTAAATATGTTACAGTGGTCTGCAGTGGATTCTCGTCAGCTAAATTAAACTCATTTTGTAGCTGGCACTTGTGTTCTGCAGACAAGCAGCTACAAAGAATATTATGTTTGCACAGCAATTGCTTAAAGTATTTGGGAAAGACTGTACCTTTCTCCATCAGGTAACAGAAATGCCAAGTGAATTTGGAAAAAGAAAGCCATGAAAGAAAGCTTATAAGGATATGTTTCTATGGCTAACACTTCTGTCATGTTTTGGACCAAGTCCCTCAGCTGCACTCCTGGTGCAAAATTGTATCCTGTTATGTGATTTTCAGATCTCCAGTGCAGATGTGCCATTCCTTAGAAACATCACAAGTTATTTGCTCAAAGAGAGAATCAAATCTCTGTGAATTCATTAAGTCAAGCACAGAACTGTAAGTACGTATGATGAGCCATATGTTTGTCCAAAGAAGTTCTGAATCAAATGAATGAATGCTTACACAAGTAAATAGATGTATACACAAGTGACATGTCAGATATCACTAAGAGACATTACACATCCCTTCTTGAATCCAATCCTTTTCTTTACCCATAAACTGGGGACCTAAATGAATTAAACTCTAATAAGTTACTTTCCTCTGTGAAAATTATTTTTGAATTCGTCCTTCTGCTACAGCCACAGGTTTCCACAGAATGAACACTGAACTGTCACATAACCCTTAGGTTAGGAAAAGTAAATACACATACACACTGAAGCTAAAACAGACTTTGTTTTTTATAAACTTTTATAGTCTCATGTGAAATACAGAAGCAACAGCTGGGATTTTTAACATACATCCCACTCACAGCACAAGCCTTCCACCCATCTGCAGAACAGCTATAATCATGTTCATTAGCTTTTGTGAGATCAAATTTATATTTATGTAACCCTTTGATATTCTCAGTTATAAATTTAGAGTAAGGCAACAGGTTTGACTTGCTTCATCCTCTCTCACAGGTATCTTTCAATCTTAAGATATTTTCCATCTATTCTGATGAGGATTTGGAATCAAAAAGATTGAGTTCCAGCACCTGCTCATCAGATACACTCTTGATTTTCATATTGTGATACGTATTACAAATCTATCACAAATCTATCCTTCAGCTCATTAAGCTGGAAATATATCCAATTTTACTTTTAAAGAGCAGATGTTTAAGGCTTGGGACTTTCTAAGCTCCATCTGGCATTAGCCCAACAGTAAATTCTTTTTCTACAACTGTGAAAGCATCGTGTTCCTAGAAGTTGTTAGAGGACAATAGAAGTCTGTGGAAGCAAGCCTGGGATGGAAAGATACACAAATCTGCAAGTAGATCACATGTATTTGCAAACTCAGAGTAACTATAACCAGCACTTAGAGTCCCACAAAAACACACTTTAGATTATACCTGCTAGTAGGATTTGCAGTCATATTTTATACAACTGTATGAGTTTTAGAAGCTGGTTGGCCTTATTTGCAGGTTGCCACTAAATCCATGGACATGAGAGAGGTTCCATAGCTGTCTCCACTGCCCAGGGAAAGCAGATGCCCAGAAAACCATGTCAAACAAAGCAAGCATATAGGATATTTCCCTTGAAGAGTGTCTAGCTGCTTGCAGCTCAGGGCCTTTCTGCAGCAGACATTGGGTCCATCTGTTTAGTAATCCTCCATGGACTTCACAGGTTTTTTTTCCCATTTTCCCTTTCATTAACTTGTGCAGCCCCTTTCAACCCATATAAAATATTTCCTTCTACATCAGAGGCTGCAAAAGCAAACCACTCTCCCACGCTACCAAGTGGGACCCTGTATTACTTTGGCAGTAGAAAGAAGCTTTAAATGACTCTAAGAAAGCAATTAGGTGTGTTTCTATATCAAAGGCCATAAAATAATTCTTTGCATAATTCACTGATGTTAACAGGAAATGTGCAAATAGATTTACAGTGGGTTTTCATACTTAGAGTAGATGTTATTTTGATTAGTAGGCCTCTGTTATCTGTGTGAAATACTGTATGCATGGAAGCATTACCATAATAGCAATGGATCATGTCAGTGATGTGGACATATTATATGAAGTAAGAAAAGTGGCATGTCTTTAGAATTTGTCCATTAGTTATGCACCATCCCTGTGGACTGAAATTCCATACCAACGGGCAAAAAGTATAATTACAGTACTATATGACCCAGCTGGGAATGGTGACAAGGCAGCACATCTGCTGGAGATGTGGGAAGGATGGTGAGGATTAATGAATGCAGGCATCTCATGTGGACAAAAAATACATAAGTATGAGAGAAAAAGAGCTAAATTAATCTTTTTGCATTGGTGCTTATAAAAACAGGAGCTTGAGGAAGTTCTGAATACAGGAGTATTATGTATGAGGAGCTAACAGATTGCAGTGTCCATAGGACTGCTTTGAGAAGAAAATGACAAGAGGAGTAGTAATAAATACTGACTTCCAGGGAGGCCTGATAGAATTGTCTGGCAGAAGACCCAAAATGGACAAAAGAGACTCTGTTTCTCATAACATGTAATTTAATTTTGGAACTCATCATCACTGCACTTAGTAATTGCAATTTTTTGAATGGGTTCATGGGGTAATTAATACTGTGATGAAAGAAAACACACCAAAGAGATAAAGCACAATTATAGTGATGGAACCTCAAACTCAGGAAGCCTATAAACCATAGATACATGAAAGTTGGGAGTATGTATTACAAGAATAATAACTCACAAGTGGTACCATTTCCAAAGTATCTGTAGTGACCACGACTAAAGACAAGACTGAGTCCTAGGTGGTTCTTAAGAGTTTTGACCCATCTCAGCTGCTCTTGAGTTCCAGGCTGTTAGTGGAAGATATGCCCAGATTTGCAAAAATGATGGTAAGCTTTTTATGCTTTCAAGTGCAAGAAAAATCATTGCAAGTGAGACTCTTCATGCAATTAATAATAGAAGATGTACATTTTTCACTCTGGTGGGCTTTCAGAGTTTCATCACCACTTTTAAAAATAAAGAATGTACTCTATGTATAGAAAGAAAAAGACAATTAAGAGGGAGATTATTTCTCTTTGTACAGTAGTTAAAAATTGCTGTACAAATATTATTTGTGATCTTCACTCATACTGTGTTGGGAAGATACAGCTGTTTCAACAAACCAGATAAGTATGTGGTAAAATAGAAAACAGATTGCTGGGGAAAAAGGTAAAAATATATATTATGTAAACTGTATGCTCTGAGGAGACAAACTTCTTTCTTCATTCTGCACTCTGTTTTACTCAATGGCTTTTTTCAGTATCTGCAGGAAAAGATGACTGTTTTGTGCAATTAGTATGTGTTCCAGTGTGCAAGATGCACAAATATTTGACTGCTGTATATGAATATAGGAGATGAGAATTAATTCTGTGTTAATGTGCAGAATATCGAAATGTTTCTACTGAGACTTTGAAGGCAGAATTCAATTGGTGATAGGGTTTTCCCACGTGTAGTCTATGAAAGAAAACACTGACTTAATTTTAACTCCTAAAAAGAAAGATGGCTTGATTAAACTTTAAATTGACTTTTTGCTCAGCAGCAATGAAAAAGTATAGGACAGCAAACCTGTAGTTTCTTGGATTCCCCTTCTCTCTCTTCTCGAATGTGAGTGACATCTTCCTTTATCCTCTCACCAGGGATCTCCCTGACTGCCACAAGCTGCCAAAGATGACAGAAAGTCACTCTGGGACAGCAGCAACCAGCTCCCTCAGCACCTTGGAGGTGTCCTACCAGCTTCACAGACCTGTGTTCTGTTCAGTTGGCTCAAGTGATCCACAACTCAAGTTTTATTTTCTGTAGGAACTCTGCTGCAAGCCAGTTAGGGCTGGCAGGTCCAAGAGAAAACCTTGGCAGTGAAGGCTGAGACAGGTACTGAGCAGTTCAGGTTTTTCTGTATCCTTTGTCACTAGGACAAAGCAGCCTCATTTCCCCAGCCTTCCTCTTGTTCCAATGACTCTGTATGAGTCTTCCTCACTGCCCTCCACATTCCTCACCAGTTTTGATCCCAGTGGATATTTGGCATGCCTGGTTCTGGCCCTGCATGCCCAGGATATATTTCTGTACTTCTTCTGGGTAGCCTGTCCCCACGTTTGCTCCCTGTATGTTCCTGTTGTGCTGGAGCCCATTCAGGAGTTCCTCATCTCCCTTACCAGGCACCTTTGGCTTCCTGTCTGTCAGGATACTCTGTTCTGCTCTAAAGAGGTTGTCCTTGAAGATCAATCAGATTGCCTGGGCCCTTTGCCCTGCAGGGTACCCTGCTGACAGATCTTGTCTGCCAGTTCCCTGACTGAATCCTAATTTCACCTTGCTTCAGGTTTTAGATGTAAGGCCTGTGTCTTCCCATCACAGTACCGTATCCCTCTGCTTCCAGGAATGCTGGGCTATGTGGCCATACACAGATTTCTAACTCCTGTTTGTCTCCCACGCTGTGGGCATGTGTGTACTGGCATCTCAAAATGAAATCAAACCCTAAGGTTCAAACCTTGCTAATTAGGTTAGTAATTCTATTAGAAAAAATGGTCTTGCCCCACTTTGCCAGATGGGTCTCAAATAATATATTTTCTTGTTTCAAGATCAATAAGTAAAAGAAGAAAAATCACTTTTCTTGCTCCTCTAAACCTGACCTTCAATTTTTCCATTTCAACCTCAGCCTGTCCATTTTATTCTCGATCCTTGCATCTATGATCTATATTAAAAACACTATGTTTTTTCCCTCTCTTTTTCAGTAACTCTGCAGTATGTTGGTCAAACAGCCAGCAGTACATATTTGTTTTAGAATTGCCCACCTTGATATGTATTCTACACTTTCCATAGCCTGTCGCAACCTGTTTAATTCTTCCCACATCCTTTTTCCTTTTCAAACACAACATGGATCCAAATAAATGGTTATTTCATCTTAAATGTTATACTTCACTATTCAAAATGTATCTCACTATTGAAGACAGTCTTTTCATTTTCTGCTGGAGGGAAATATATTTATATAGTATTAATGCCATACTAGTTGCAGTGGTTTTTATTTAAAAATTACCTAGGTTGCATATTTAAATATGGGTGAGGAAAAAGTTCTCTCCCAAAATAACCATAACACTTTTGTTTATTGTCAGAATCTGCCATTTACCATGAGGTTATCACTTTTTCCATCCTCCTGGGCATACATCATGGTACAAGTAAATTGCTGCAGCACATTGATTCTAAACTGCTGAATTACTGGTGTCTCTCACAGTATTCAAACGGGTTTGAAGAAAAACATCTTTCCCATTGCTGAGGGCTCTAAAGTAAAAGTAGATTAATAATTTATGTTTCAAACTTGCTTCCAGCATAGTCAGCGGCAAAGCTCTCATTGCTTGCAGACAGCAGAGTCCTGCTTCCTACACAGCTTTGGGGAGACTCTGGTGTGGACACAGCTGAATGAATTAAAAGTTCCCATCAATATAACAATCCATGTGTGACAGCATTGTGAAGAATGCACTCCTTTATTCTCTGGGTGACAGTAACCAGGCTTGTTCAGCTGAGAACATTTAACAAGAATGCAATTGGACAGAGCTTCCGTCATTCTGACCAAGGCTAAATTTAAGCAGAAGCACCAGAAAATATAGGTCACTGATTAATTCACTGAGATTCTGCATTCTTGCTCTGCAATAATCACTTAATGACAAGTTAAAGCAAATACTTCAATGTGATAATTAATTCTGGTTACACATTATTAAGGTCAGAGGAGCTAACAGATTCACTAATGATTTCTATTTTAGAACATGGGATATTTCAATCAAGCATATATAAAATAGTAAATGTAAGGGAATTTAACAGTATTTACTGGCTTAGTACATGATTAAACATTGTCTACTGCTCAGTATGTAGAGGCATTAAATGCTGCTGTTCTATCAGAGGGGAGATCCAATACTTTTGCTGAAACAAACACTTTCAAAACTTTTATTAAATTGAGTCATAACTTAACAAAAAATCCTGAACTTAGTTAATATAATGAATGACAGAAAAATAATTTTGATCTCTCCTACATCAAAATAATCTACACATGGAGAGACAAAAAAGTCTTTTATCTCTAGACATGAGAAATAAAGCAGGCATACATGAAGGTTCCCAATTCACTTAGGAAAGCCCTTTTCTCAGCTCCTCACACCCTCCTTGTTTGGCACAGAGGTGGATGGGTCTGTGTTGTAAGGGCTAACTGAGGTACCTGCTATGCAAGGAGCCTCCAGTGAAACCTGCATTCAGAGATCCAAACCACAGGGGAACTAACAGATCTTTATACATTATTAAACATCTTTTTTTCCTCCCCAGGATTTACAACAAACCTATCTGCTTCTTTCTGGCTCTTGCTCTTCCTCTTTAAAATATGCAGACATCACTGAGAAGGATTTTCACAGATTCAGGAGAAACAAGAACATACTTCATTTCTTGAGTACCCCGTTCCTTACAGATTTAGACAGTGAGCAGGAGAAGGGAAACATACATCTTTGTACTTTATTCAGTTCTTCCTTTACACTGCTACTGAAGTTATTGGTAGTTTTTCTAAGCCAAAATTTTAAGCAACAGCCCCGAAAAACAACCATTCATTGTGAATGTATTAGTATGACTGCATCAATAGATTGTCTATCTAATTAATCATAACACAGAGTGAAAACTAGCATTAGTCCCATCTACATCTGTCACACTTAACTCTAAATGACAATATGAAATGTTTATTAGTCTCATTGAACTGCTTGTCCATCTCACTGACAACACTTTCAAACTATATATGCTTACTTATCCTTATTTACCCTGGTGCCAAAGGCCTCAGCTCTCTCAATTTGAAGATATTTGTGGGTGGTGAAAACACTCCTACCTTAGCATTCCCTCTCTCCTTCAGGTCCAAAATGAAGTTCAGAAACTTAATTCACTAATGATGGATGGAGCAATGAGTTTGCAAAGAATATTTCTTGTGTTGACTGCTTGCAACTCACCCCAGCAAAGCTTTACAGGGAGGAGAAATAGAAATCTGGGTATCCTTTCTTTAATTTTTTAAAATTTTGTTTCTGGATGGGATGATGCCTTATTTATTCCTTCTGTCTGTTTTTTCTAAAAAAACTTCACAATGTGTTGTCTAATTTCAAACATATTTAAGGTAAAAATAAATGTTCATACGTAAAAAAGTTTCAGTGACTTTTTGTAAAAACTGGATCATCCCTGCATTAAAAGGACATTTGAATTAGTACCTCCACATTGGAAAACCATGTAGTGCAAGGCTCAACACCATTCTGTTCTTTCTGGCACACACCAGTATGAGACAAAAGTCTGGCTGATGTCTCAGAAACAGCTGCAGCATAAATTGCTTCTTGAGGAGATGGGAGTCAAGAAGCTGCAGAGAGCTGGGGTGCTCCCAGAGAGGTGGTAAATATTGGAGAGGGTGATGCAGAAGCAGAAATGAGAAGGCAAGCTAGAATTACTGGAAAGGTCTGGAAGTGTAAGACTAAAGGAAAGAAAGTCCTAAGGAAGATGGGGTGTACTAGGTCTGCTGCTTACAAAAAATCCTGGTAAAATCAAGACACTTGTGTGAATACACAAGGTCCTTAACCTCATCCTTGTTCATTCTCTGACCTTCTGGGCTTCATTCTGGTATTTGGAGGTTAGAGAGAGTAAACACCTTTAGTCCTATTGGCTAAGACCCAAAAGTGCTTAAATCACTTAGGCAGTGTAATTCACATAACTAAGGCTAGTTTAGACACTTCAACTGACAGGGCATTAAAAAAAGAGCAAACTTTTTTTTTTTACTGGCTGGCAGAAAAACAATGTATTAAAATTCTGCATATCTAAAGTTTGGCTTTCAAAATCTTATATTAACCAGAAGCTTTTGAATCCTATAGTCTTACCTCTTCTCCATTTGCAGTCTGAGTGGGTTTGTATTATTAAATAAGTTACACAAATTACCTGGTGTATAGTCTGCTCTGATGCTTAATCAGAAGGTAAGCTCAGATTCATATGTCATCAATCAACTTTAAAAGGCAATAGAGAAAAATATCACTTAAGGAGCTGTTTGGAAGTATCAGACTTTGCAGGTGTTTTGGAAAGATCTGTCTTTATTGCTGAATCCCACATAAGCATCATGCTTTGCCACCTTCCTCCCCTCTGGCATCTGGTAACAAGTTTCCATATACAATGACTTATGCATGACCTGCTTTTAACACTCATAAAAAATGTTAATGTGACCCCTTTTCTGTGGCCCATTTTTGAAGGCATTGGATCTGCTACAGAATTTTACATATTACCACTTGGCATGCAAAAATCTACCTTTTGCTTCAGTAGCAGTTTCACCATTCAGCTTGCCCTCTTTGCCACTGTTCTGATTTAAGCTGCCCATTTGGCTTACTCACAGAGATGACCCTTAGGCAGTTATCACAAGAGGAGAATTAAATGATTGCGTCTGACTCCAAAATAATGAAAAACCAAGTAAGACATGCAGCAGATCTCCACCGGGAAATGATGCACATAGATTTCACAGGGGTTTTTTTTGTTTGGATTTTACTTCATAGATAAGATTGCAAGAATAAAAAAATAATTTGTTTTATGATTAAAATTCTTTTTTTAATATAGATAGATAAATGCTATAGCAATTTTTACTGTGTTTTATTTTTGAAAGTTTCTATTTGCAACTTCATATAAAAGGTATAGTTTCTTATCCTTTAAAGGATATTTTAAAAATAGATCTAACCATAGCATTTTAAGTATACTGCATCCATAATGTGTGTTTTTCTTGTCAGCAAGAATGGTCAACATAAATAATGAAGACTATTTCCAAATGGGTATTTAAAAACCTGTTAGTGGAAACTCAGATATACTACTCTATGAAAGGGATTCTGTGGTCTTAATTTACAATGACCAGTCAAATGAACATTTAGGAAGGAAATGTTCATGCAATAAGCTTTAACAGTGCCTTCAAGAGGGTCAGGAGTAAGCTGTAGGAGGACAAAAGCTTTTCTCCTTAGCTCTGCTCTGGCTCTGCAGATCACTGTGGATGTGAAACAAAGCCATGACTTTGACTTCATCCAGTCACTCTTACGTCCACTGACACCCCAATGTCCTTGTGCTAAAGGGTTACTTGTGCCATGCTGTGCTCAGGAAGGACACACGGACTGAGTCTGGGCTGGTATCTCTGCTTGCAAGAAATGGACAGAAGGCTATTGGGGTTCTTTTTCTTCACCTTGTTGCCACTCAGTACAGTCATAAATATTTACTGTCAGAGGCAGTTGCTGTCTCAGTTAATAAACCTCAATCTCTGCCATTCTCATTTAATGATTCATAAAATACTGTAATTTCCTATGAGTGCATTATGCCACCTTTTGCTGCTAAAAAATTGATTTCAGAAGAGAAAGAACTGAGAAAAGGAGACATCAACACAAGTCTCATTAGGGAAATGAAGGCATCTTGGACATCCAGGCAGAAAGCTGCATTTGTGTCTTAACAACCCAATGAGCCTTGTAACTTACTGCTGAGTGAAAAAAGGAACTGCAAAGTTCCCCAGTGAGGGATAGGTGCTAGCGACAGCATCTTGCCTGACAATTTACTTTCTGTCAGTTCTTCCTATTTCTGAGGAAGTGGCATTTTTGCATTACTACAGCTGTGCCGTAGTTCCCATAAAAATTAAAAGGTGGATGTTTAACATATAGAAGCAAGTTTCTTATATCACCATGCAAGACCTCCAGAACATGCAGAGTAGGTATGTGCTGAGATTTATTGCATTTTATCTCAATAACCAAAATCTAATCTGTGTTGATTAGGGGTAAAACCCATATATTTTATTTATATTTTTCAAGACTATTGAAGACTATAAAAGGCAAAAGACCGTTTCTTGCTCTATATCAGTTATTGTGTTCTTGATTCACTCCATCTTTTAAGTCCTAGAGTAATCAGAACTAATCAAACTCATGATTGAGTCAATAGTAAGTGTAGTGTAAGATTATGATATTTTAACTCATGTTTCACAATTTAATTTTATGATCCCACTATCTAACTTAGTCTTATCCCAGCACTGTCAGAATCCACAATTTCAAACATCTCTGTTCAGATCAGGACCAGGCACTGGTCTGAGCAGAGACTCCTGTACTCACAGGACACCAGAGACCAAGCTCCCAAACAAAATTCCATACAATTACACAACAGTTAAACCACAACTTGGAACTCTTGCAAAACATTTTTTTGCTGTATGGCTATTTTGGCATTCTCCTATATGAGATCCACTCTTCAGACTTATTTTCATGCACAGAAGGGCATCCACAGCCTCTGCCATTTGGAAGTGTTTCCTCAGTAAATGCAAAATGGCTTTTGCCCTTTGTGATGCGTAGCTTTTTCTGACAGCGTTTTATGTGGGATTGTAAGAGCTCTGATGTTTTGCAAATCAGTTATGATTTAAATTCATTAAAATTAATTTTACCCCTTGCTGTATCTAATCGCTTTGTTGATTTATGGAGATTGATTTTTCTCTTAAAAAGTGGCAGTTTCCAAACATAAAGGGTATCCAGGGTATGTGTATATAGGGAGAACTTGGCTGGATCTAATGGGATCCTGCAGGTACCAGGGCTGTGCTGCGTTCAAGGCAAGCATTTCTTTCACTCTCTGACAGAAAGTAACACTTAAGTTCATTTTCCAGCTGTCACTTCCCTGGTAACGTGAAAAGGATGTGGATAAATTATAAGACTAATCAGTAAATTCTTTACTCTGTCAAGTGCTTTTGCGATTTCTTTCTTGAGACCACACTTTTTTTTTTTTGGCTCAACACACGGGTGTCAGTGCTCAAAATTCTTTATCTCTGTAGTTACATATTGTGGACATTACTGCTGGCAAAGGCTCCTGGAGCTGGTTGGAGGCTGTTTGTCAGAGATCAGGAGACACAAGTGGCCTCTGCAAGCCTGTTTGCTATCAACACCCCTCCAACCTCTCACTTGCTAATGGTGAGAATCTTAATAGAAGTTTCTCACTGAGTTTAAATAAAGCCAGCAAAGCACTGCATTAAAGTAATAAATTGTATATATCAGAGAGGGGTAAAAGAACACTTCCTGGACATTAAGACACCATTTCCTTGAGAATATTGCACGATTTCAGAAATCTCCCAAGAATATTTCTTCATATATGACTTGGCTCTTACTTTTTTCTTCTTTTTCTTTCTCTGCATTACATCCAAATATGTTTAACAGCTTTACAAGCAGCTGGAGAGCTGGTACAGAGATTTCTCTCTGATCTAGAACAGTGACAGATGTCACAGGCACATCAATTGAGTAATAGGTTTTGGACAAAGAGATTAATAATAAAACTACAGGTGAAAAGTTGGCATCCTCTAGAAAAACACTGAAGTAACAGAAAATGAAAAGCCAAGTTTTGTGGTTTTTAAAACTTTTTTGAGCCACTGCACTTTGTCAATAATTCCATCAATCATATGCTGTGCCTTTTAAATCCAAAATTCAGAGGAAGGAAACACCTATTTTTTGTTCAGTTTATTACTCAGGCTAAGCCATGCTCTCAAACTTCCTCTTCTGAATTTCAATCTGAAACAGCCAAATGAAAAAGTGACCAACAATCTACCCAGAAATCAAACATCTCTGTTAACAGAGGGCACCCTCAGAGAGGCTTCCCTACGATGTACCGCCCAATGTTTGATTTAAAAGCCATCCTCTGGACTTAATGAATTATCTAGGTCATAATCTGTAACAGAATTGACCCAAAACATGTCAAAAATATCTAATAAGCAGAGGCTATGAAAGGGAAAACAGTATTAAACTAAAAATTCTAGTGGTTTTGTGCACATCCCAGAGACCAAAATCACTTTTCTTTAGAAGTTTGATTCAGTCTGGTAGAGGAACACCTGGAGAAATTTCAGACATGAATCAACAGTAAAATAAGGAAGAATTAGTAATCGCAAAAGACAGTTCTGTTTATCAACTCAAAAATCCACTCAGAGAGGCCTTGTAACACATGGGACAAGGGGATAAGCTGTCAACTCTGATGCCATTTGGGTCATTGTCATTATGTGGAGTTGAGCATCAAAACCTGCCTTTTGAACACCACAGTGTCATAAATGTCAATCTAATGAAACCATTTAAGTCAGGGAGTGATGCAGGGAGCCAGCCTCCATTGCAGAAATGAACATTAACCAGTAAACACCATCAATGAATCATCTGGTGTTTGCTTCAAAATATCCTCTTCCACTCCATGCATTCTTTATTATTAGCTTTTTTTCTCTGTAGCCACTTTCTTTTCTCCTACAGTTGTAAGAAAAACTCCTAGCTGCCTTAGCACAAATGAGTCGGGGTTCTTGGTAAGTGAATCATCTAGAGCAAGAAATTTACTTCTCTATCTGATCATTAATAGAACACAAACCAAACCAAAACCAAGGAACAAAATACAACCACCTTCTGAACACAAGTAATTAATTTTGATCTGAATAATCTCTTATATCTAAAAAATTATAAGAGTTTTTTTATCTCAGTCATTCATGTTCTGATGGAATAATCACGGAAACCTTATTTCAAGTGATTAAAAGGTACAGGATTACTTCTGCACTGCTGGAAACATGAAGAAAGATTTACTTTATTGTTATCTGCAGCTTTGTTTATTAGGTACCTACAGTTATTCATAAAATCAGAAGAAAAAGAAAAAGCAACATGGGTAACCAAAATTTTTATTATTTTTTTAGAATTTGCTTAACATAAAATTTTCATGGTAAAGGTATGCAGCATGATTCTTGAAATGCCATTCCTTATAGGCTCCTAAAAAGTTAGGAGAAAGTGTAAAAGCTGAGGTATAAAAATTACATAGCAGAGAAAAAAAAAACTAACAAATGTGCTAAATGATAAACTTTCCTACTTGGAGGGCAAGGGTAAATATTTGCTCTTAAATTATTAAACCATTATATCAAGCTGACAATTCATCCCTTACGACTTCATATCTTTTGAAGGTGGCTATAAACCTATTAGCAGTAATGAAGCACAAGTCAAATGATTGATTTTGTCAATCAGTGGGACCTTGTGTTATGTAACATGGATTGTGGGTCATCTGTAAGCTTCATTAATCATATATAACCCATTCATTCACGAGGAAAAATGATGAATTGCTGTCTCTGGAAGCCTAACACTAGCCTCACTAATTCCATGGAAGTTCAGGATATATTGTAAGCTTTTTTCCCCCCATAAACATGTTGGAGACTGTAATCTGTAATCCTGAATGACACTTTAATCCATGTAAGCAGATATTTATTTCCCATAGAGCCACACTGATTTTAGTGGCTGATGCCTGCTTGTGTCTAATTGCAATATAGTTTTCCTACTGTTGTTATGATGATAAAATTCTGTATACATAAGAAAAAGCAATTAGGGATTCATTTTACCCAACCTCAGCCGACTAAAATTGGGCCAATAAACAAACCACAGAAAGTGAAGGGAAGGTACTTTGGATTATTATATATAGGCAACTAAACTGCTATAGAAGTCATGTTATATAAAATGGATTGAATGCAATCTTAAAAAGAATTAGTTCAGGCTCCAACAAAACTTCTTTTGGGAAGTTTTTTGGGAAGTATTCCAGAATTTTTCTTCACTCATGGCTAGAGACTGCACATCAATGCTGCAACTATTTATTTCTACACCAATGTTGTCTAGTATTGTAAAACTCTCCCCTCTCCTCGAGCATTTATCCACAATATATTTATAACAGCAATTATAAACCCCTGCATTTTATTAGGCAAACCAAACAAAAATCTAAATCTTTTAATCTCTTCTCATGAAATGGGATCTTTTCCCCTTGATTATCCTCAGGATAATCTTCAACATTGGTGACAAGAAACTTTTGCAAGTTCCAGAGGAGGTCTCACAAGAGGAAAATGCATCTCCATTTGTTCCATAAAGTAGAGTAGGTGACAAGTCATTTGCTGCTTGTCTCTTGTCTTAAAAAAAATAGGTACTTGAAAATAATTATGCTGGTGATGTCCTGAAACAAGCACCTTGCAGTGCTGAGTTGTCTTGTCATCCTTGTACTATATGTCTTTCTGCTTCACTGCCTTTAAATTTTTTCTTGATGCTTTTTTTTCTACCTAAGATTGTTGCTATTTTGTTAAAGATTTTTGTGTGTGTTTTGTACAATGATTAGCACAAAATGGTTATGGCCACTCAGCCCTAGAGTGATAGTTATGGCAATAATAACAGCAATCTGAACATATGCATGGTCATTCTCTCAAGATATGCCAGAACACTATCAACTTTTTTCTTCATCTAATGGCACCGTGGAGTTATCACCAGCAATAGCTGTGAGTCATTACAATTATATGCACTTTGTGGTACTTAATACACACTTTAAAGGACATTTCATTTTCCATAATTCCCTAGATAACTAATCTAGTCCAGTCTGTGTCTGCAAAAATATCTGCATTCTGAAAGACAAGTACTTTTTTACTGAATTAAAAGTCAATGTGATTTCACTGGCATGTGCTATAGGGTCATTTCTTAACAAGAACAAGCCCAGCCTCACTGCAAGCACTGGAAAAGAGATTTCTCTTTGCCTGTCTGAAATCTACACACGTGCTGAGACCATTTGTTTCCCCATGTAAATAAAAGGGAGCCCTGTATCCAGACCCCCACGTGTAACTATTAGCTTTATCTTATCACCACAACCATTTTTAGATGGATGGTGAAAGGCATTTGCTCCAGTGATAGCTCATGCAGTAGAATGCACACTATATTGCCAACTGACATTTACCAGCACCTAAAATTCATTCAGCCACTACTGGAAAATTTTTATGTAACACTTTCTAGATCTTGCTTTAACGTACTGATTGCAGAAGAGAGATGCAGCATTGTGAACAGTAATCTCCACAGCAGTTACATTGCCTTTGGACAGAAAACACTGGCATCTGCTTACATTTCTTGAGCAGAAGAAACGATCGTGGCTAAGATAACAGCTGAACCTCCAATGCTGAGTGTGTGTGTGTGTGTAACTGTGTGTGTGTGTAACTGTGTGTGTGTAACTGTGTGTGTGTAACTGTGTGTGTAAGAGTGTCAGTGTGATGGAGTGTGTAGGAGTGTGTGTGTAAATGAATAACTGGCTGTGCACAACTTATTTTTCTGAACGCGAGGTACTCTAAACAAAAATAGGCTTGCACACTGTAACTGCTTGAGTGCACATCATTGCTTCTCAGTTTAGTCTTGTTTTCAATACTAAATCTGATTTCCTTCCTCTCCCCCACCCACCCATTCACATTCCTTTCTACTTCAGTTCTGGAATGTGTGGTCTGTGGCCAGCTGACAACTCTTTTTTTTAAATAAATTAGAGGATATTTAAACAAGACATTTTAAAGATCTATGGGTCATGAGCAGGGAGAGCTGCTGGAATGAGCAGAAAGTAGTTTGAATGTTTGAATGATTTCTCTTTCCCATCCTGCTTTTCCCACCTGTGTCTTTGTTATGAAATGGACTGTTATTGACACTTCCAAGGGCTTTAACAACTTCTGTAGTGCCACCTGACTGTCAGGAGATACCTGCACATTCTAGGAGTCAAACAGCTCCAATAATTTAATTCTAGTCTCTATTATTTTTTCAGATAGTTTACATTTGCATCTTCAAGTTTTGTCCCTCTACTGCTTAACCAAAGCAAAACCAAGCTAATTCATAAGTAGGCTTTGTTTCTTGGAAAGTTGTGGGGTTTGTCACTGAGAAGCAGGCTAGACCAGCTGTGCTGTGCTACAGAAGGAAAGTGGTGCTCCAGGCAGACACTGTCAATAAGGGAGGTAGGATTTTCATTGGACTACTGTGCAAGTGCCAGATCAAAATTAAGTAATGTGTTGCCATTTTTGCAGTATAGGACAAGCTGTAGTTGGTACAACAAGCCTTGCAACCAATTACCAAGGATAGGATACAGAATCTCTGCCTGCTTCTGAAATCACTTGATACACTTTAAAATAAGTTTGGCTCAGCTGGCAGACAACATATAAAATATTAGTTTTCAGAATGCTAAAGTAGTTGCTGTCTCTACAGGTGGTTGACACTGGATAGGTAGAAGTAAAACTGTGAATCTTCTACACCAATAGAGCAATATGTTTAAAAAGACAACAAACTACCAAACAAAATAAATCCACCCCCTGCTCCATCTACTAGCCTCAGTCTTACACTCATGTAGAAAGAACCATTGACAAACATCCATCTGGCCTATGTCAACTCTTCCAGAAAATTTTTTACCTGTGTGTTAGAAAAAATCCTTAGCTTTCCAAAATTGTTACCAGAAGCCTTGATCCTGCTGCTGCTGAGATCAATGAGAACTTTATATGCAAACTGAAAGAAGGATTAGCACTAAAATAATGCAATATTTAATAGAATTAACTATTTTATGTATTTTTCTTAGTAAATTTCAAAGTGATTAATAGGAATTTGATCTCTAAGAGAACAGAGTAATAGATACAGAAGGCTCTGTGGCAAGGTTTCCTAGCAGGCCAGGGATAGATTGCAGCTCTTTCAAGTCCAGTTGAGGTGCTTTAATACATTTACCTGTAAAACATCTAAATGTGTATCCCCCAAAGTAATTTCTGCAAAGAATTAACACAGCAAAGCAATTTTATTTTTCATCCTTCATTTATATAACAACTCCCTTAACCTATTTTGAGAAGGGTTTAGTGTAGAAGTTCACACATCTAAACTGACCAGTTGTTTCTTGGTAAAGTATTTTCATCATGATATCCTAAATATATGATACCATCAATAATATAATATATAATAATAATGCTATATATATTAATCATAATATAGTATTCTCTCTCTGAAGCTAGTGAATTTACAGAGTGTTATAATTTCTGGGTTCATGATGTTTTATCTGTTAGTGTTAATAGTCTGGTCTGGAGAATGGACAGAGGTGTGATACAATTGCATATACATCCTCTGAGTGATAAGGAAAGTAAGGGGACAAGGAGAAGACAGCTTAGTCTGACCATTTTGGATTTGCCAGTGATTCTACAACTGCATGAACTCCAGTCCTAAATTTCTTTTGGAATAAAATTTATTTTCTTACACTACCAGTTAACTACTTGCAGCTGGTACCACAAAGCTTTCTCTTTTAATATCCTGCACAAATTCAAGGAAGCCTAGTTCTAGCAGATATAATAGTGAAGGGTACTGTGAACTGAAATCACAATGGCTAGATTTTGATCTTGCTGGTTTTCAAATAATCTTGATTTGAGCTTCTTTGAAAGGTTACTCTATTAAAAGAAAAAGAAAAGGTGGAAAATTGGATCCTCCAAAATAACTTTTAAAATGTAATCTAATCTAAAAAGATGATCTCTGTGTAGCTAGTGGGCTTATGAAGCTATTTACCATCAGAGTAAAACAAGGGCAAGTTGTCTAATGTTGTTTGCATTAGTAAATAAATGGGTTGGGGACAGCAGGAATCTGTCTTATCCCACCTGTCACAGCACTGAGGAAGTCTCTGGATACTAGTAAGGGAGACCACGTGTGTCATTGTTACAGTGCATTTGTGATTTATATGTTTAAATATTCAGTAATCCTGTTTTATTATAAACACCCCATGTATTATAAATATTTTCTTTCTTCAGACCAATTTAGATACTCAGGAATCATTCATTTTGGTGAGAAGGAGCAAATAAGTAAAAAGATAGGCAAAGGACAATCTTTTCTTGCTGATTTACTTCCAGACTTTTAAGTCCTTGTTGTAAATGGAATGACAAGGGGCATTTATTTTAATTCCCATTGAGGGCCCTGTGAGCACTAACTTCCATTTGCTTCCCTGGCTTCCACAGTGCAGGTTTTTTTTTCTTCCCCTCTCTAAAAGAAATTTCTGGTAACCAGCAGAACACCAGGCTGCCTTGGGACATTACACAGATAGGAACTTCACAAAGTTGCTGCCTGAATCTTAAATGTGCTAGGGCTGTTTGGGCCTCTCTGAGCTGTTCCTGGGTAATCCTGTGAAGAAATTCTTACAAACAGGAGAATCAGATGTCTCCAACTTGAATAATCAGCCTGCAGAATTTTGATAATTGACAGCAAAGCCTTCACTATGCAGTTGTAAGCATGTGTTTGGTATACACATATTGTACACAAAGCCATTATTTAAAAATAACATAAAACCAAATTTATTAAAATCATGTGAGTTAAGGTAAAACCTGATTGTTCAGGTTATATAGATTAAAGGGAAAAAGCCTTTATTTTTCTATGCACGCTGTCTTTCAAATGATCACAGAAAACATAAAAGGGAGAAGAAAGGCTTAATTACTATTCTTGATGGTCTTAGTCCTGCTTTTTTAACTACTTCAAGAACACTGAGGAAAAATATGCAAGTTCTAAAACTTATTCCTCCCATTTTATTTCACGTACTTTTAAATTGAGTGCCAGATTAATTTTAGATTTTACTCTTTAATCCATTCCTAAGTGGTGTGGGGAAATACACTTATGAACTTCTGTAGAAGTCTATTAAATTCTAAAAGTCTCTTGGTCAACTTAAGGGAAATTCTTGCATATGCTGGATGTTGTGTTTCATGTGGGGGAACAGGCTGAAACAACCTTGTGCTGTTTTATACTCTGCATTTCAGTGCAGCTCTGCTGAAACACAGGGTGCCCAACACAGACCTCTGCCAGCCCAGTCCGTGCCTTTCAACCTCAGAGTCTTTGAAGACATTTCTCAGGCTATTGTTATATCAGCAAAATCACTTCTGTCTTGGTTTTCAGTATGTCAGTAAGAATGCCCCTTGTACAAGAGGAGAAATAATACATTGAAGTTCTCCCCTTTAAAAGTGGTAGTGTTTTTTTGTTTGTTTGTTTGTTTGTGTTTTTTAAGGATTAAAATAAACTCAAGAAAATTGGCTTCAAAACACTCCTAATGCTTAAACCATTCTCTGAAATATACAAGTGCTTAGGCTGAGGGGGAAACGGACATTAGATCAAGAGATTATTAAAAAAATGTATGATTATTTAAGGTCAGCTGTAATTGTAGCAGAACTTAGCCATGCAACCATCCAAGAGTTTTATCAGCTAGGACAATATTTGAACTTATTCATGATCAGAATTCACAGCCAACCATTAGTTTACGTAGGTATGCAATAATTACAAATGTCAAACAAAACTGTTTTCTATCTAGCATGGCCTGATAAGGAAGTACTGTTTACTTACTCCATTCAAAGAAGTTTGGATCACTTGACTTATTTTAGATCATACTTTACTGTACCAGACTGAAAGCCTGGACAGCAGAATCAACCCAGTGGGTGAAATTTGGTCCCAATATTGATGGCAGTAACATCCTTTGAAGATCTGTTTGAAATGTGAAAGGTTAGACCTTTACAGAGGACAAACTGAAGAATGAGGAAAGCTGTAATACTGTGACTCAGTCCAGCACTTCAGCTGAGATGAGCTTATCTGACACCCTTCCAGTGGCAATGTACTTGTTTCTGACACTGAGACTACAAGAAAGCTGCTCTCTTGACTGACATGTTCCTCTATAATGACTTTGTCAAATGTTCTATGAAGCTTGCAGATCAGGCCTCAGCTAAGTAATGTTTTCTTAATTTATTTTTTTCTGGCACCTGACTTCCTGCAAATGATAATAATGATTTTTTTATTCTTTGTTTTGTGTATTGTGCTATTTAGCAGGGAGGGTTTGTTTGTGGTTTGCTGTTGGTTTTGTGTGGGGGAGTTGTACTTATTTATTTGTTTGTTTGTTCGTTTTGTTTTGTTTAAGAACACTGCACATTTCCACAACTCTTCATAAGACTTGTCTTTCCATGTGTATGGAAGGAGTTTGCCAACATTCAGGGGCACTTTTACTGTGGTACCCTTTGGAATGACATAATCCTTTCAGAAAGGATTTCTGAAAACCATCTGATACCATGTGCATGGCCTGTGCTGGAAAAACAAGCAGGTGGGTGATGCTCCTAATGAGCTTTAATACAGCTGTGCATCTTCAGAATAAGGTAGCTAGGAGGTTTTTTCCTGTAGTAGAAGAAAACATTGACTACTACTATTATTTTGTTTTACTTAAAGTGAAGGATTAGATCAATCTGGCAGCTGTGCTAAGGATTTTCTGTGTGTTGTGGTAACAACTTAAAAAATTCGGGCTGTAAAATATCATTAAAATTGGGATTAATCAGGATTAACACACATTGGGGGGTGGGGAATGCATTATTAAGTCTCCTTGTCACCTTCACAGATTTCAGGGCTTTGTTTCACATGAAAATAAATACCTCATGGATTCCTGTAAGTTTCAATAAATACATTATTATTGATCCAATATAGACATCCTTTTTACAAAAACAATGTTGAAAATAAGTTTATATTTACCAAAGCAGTACATCCTTGGGTTATTTTGGGTTTGTTTTTAATTTGCTTGTCCCTTGACCCTCTTGCTTATTTCCTCTGGCAATAGCTATTCCTAGACTATAAATGTGCTTCGAACACAGAGGAATTCTGCTGTTAACTATGATTTCAGAAGTGTAAATCTATGATAATAAACAGCCTAAAGTCAAGAAAGACTAGCTGTTAAGCTTTTTTTCTCATGGCCAGTAGTAACAGCAGTTTGATATAATATATACAAACTAGAGGAATATTTTTTTGGTAAATATTCTTTTTTGATTTTCCTGTTTCCTAGTGACACAGTTGGAAGCAGGAAACTCTTTCTGAGTTTTGAGCTGCAGTAGTCCAAAGGATATCCTTGTCTCTCTCCACCTCTATAAATAATGTGGGAGAACTTTTACCCTGCCTCTAAAAATCAGTATGTGTAGCTTTTAGGCTGTTCACAAGGAGAGTCAGAGCTGTTCATAACTAATTGATTTATTTGCAGCTAATGAGAATTGAAGTATTAAACATCCAGTGTTATTTTCTGAGACTTCTGACAAATATTAGGTCCCTCCCCAAACACACAAAAACAGAGTCTGGGCATCTAATTGTTTACTTCAGTTATATAATTCTAACTGCAATGGAAGCATCACAAGAATATCAGATTTTGATTTAAATGAGAAATCTTACTTTATAGTTGAACAACTTTTAAGCATCTTTTTTTTCCTCTTCCACTTGGTAAATTTTCCAGAATATATAATATTTAAGGCCACTCAGTGTTTTGTTTTTTTTTTTTTTGATAGAATGAATTGAAATAGCATTTGCCTACCTTGTTCAATAAAGCACAATGAAGTATCTTTACAATAGTCTAATTTTGGTGTAAGTTTCAGGGGGTTTTTTTGGTATGGGCTCTTTCTTTTTCATTCTTTTTTGTTTGTTTGTTTGTTTGTTTCCCCCAAGGTTTACTTCTATAACATCTGCTTAATCTCTCAAACCAGTTTGCTACAAACTTGCACCAAAGTTACTGGAAATGTGTGGTTTTAAGGAGGAGCTGTATCAGCTTGTAGCTGCTTGAATATCAGGTTTCTGATTCCTTCAGGAAAATGTTGGAATGGTCAGAACAGGAATCATAAGAAAGAGGAGAGGATGTAAAACTTACTACAAAACCTCAAGAAGTTTAATCCATTTACTTTATCATCTTCAGGCTAAAGATACTTTTCTCTAATTGATAACAAATGTCTGCAGTTATGAGCTAAGCAAATTCTCATGGAGACAAGATGCAGATTATATAGAAATGGCAGTAATTACCTTTAAGATGATTTTTGTAAAGACTACAGTAGATTTCCACCACCAAAAATCCACATCAAATTTGGATATCTATTTTTCTGAATGGATATCTGTATTTTATTTCTATTTTGGACACAATTCAGGAAACTCTTAGAGTTTCTCTTATGCAGAAGACCAGGTTGTCCGGACATCAGTGCAGTCCCTGGTTACTAATAAGTGATTACTTGTTATGGCTGATTATTAATTTTGGCAAGATTTAGTGGGTGAAAGCCTGGCTATGCAAGTTCAGTGGAAATACTGTCACTAATTTAAATTACACCATAACTTAGAAATATTTTATTTGCCGGGGTGATTTAAATACTCAGTAGTAATTCTGGGCTATGGATTGGGATTGTAAATTATGATGGTGTAGTCAGGAGATAAAAGCAGAGCTTTACTCATGTGCGAACAGGGAATCAGGAGGCTGCACTGAGCCTTGCTGGTTTACCAGCTGTACATGATTGAGTACATCCATTCAGAGCATTTGGGACAGGCACTGTGGACAGTAGCATCAGCAGATGAAGATGCCTGATCTTTGCAGTTTCTCTGGAAACTGAAAGCTTTTCTGTTACCTCAACATAGCAGCAGTTCCCAAGCACAGTGGAACTGGGGTTACCATAGGCTGGAAATCTCTGCAGTCAGATTTTCCGTCGCTCTTCCCGTTGAGGAGTGACTGTAACTCTTCAGTCAGCATGGACAGGTCTCTGGGTCCATCAGCAGGGTGCAACTGCTGTGCCTGGGGGGAATGAGGCTCAAGCTGGTAATTTGGCTGAACAGCAGGAGGTACAATGGCACCTGTTGAGATAGGATGGAGGAACACTCCTCTGAATCACAGACCTCTCATTTAGACCATGGACTCTGAGTCTCCTACCTGCAAGGAAGGTTGATTTCACTCCTGTCATCAAGATACAGCTGGAGACAGTCAGAGGAGGGATCAGAAATTCCACTTGCAGCCTGTTGAATGAAGGGGTGTAACACAGAGAGCAGAAAAAGATCAAAGAAATAAATTAATGTATTCACAAGGAATTTATGTTCACAGATCAGTAATCATCCTAACAACAACAAAAAAAAAAACTGGGCAAAGGAAGAACATGTAATCGCTCTGTTTTTAACTGTTCCCTCCCTGCTTTCTACCTGTTTCCCAGACATGCCAGGAACAATGCAAAAACTTCATTCACTACTTCTTTGGACACCTCCACTGCCCCAGAGAGACACAGACGCTAATCATTATTTTTTATCAAGAGCTGAGAATATTTTTATGCCCTCTTTGTTTGGGAAGATTAAGATTAATCTTTACAGAGAAGATGCATTTTAGTAGCCTCTTTTTATCAGAACTGTACTGATTCACCATCTGATAGGCTGTCCCTAAATATTCTAGTTGTATGTCTGTTTTTCCTTCACCTGGTACTTTTAACTATGGAGATATTTTACCTCATCATGACAATGAAAGGAAGGAGAAGGAAGAGCTGGGAACCCTCATGAGAATGGAGGATGAGGGTTACCTACATCCTTTGTCCTTTTAAAAGTTTTTTTTCCTTTCCTCCGAAGATGAGAGAGTTCTTTGGTGTCCTTTGTTTTTAGTTTCTGAGCCTGTTATGTTATGTTATGTGATGCTGCTCTTATCTTGCTTGGCAAAAACTGCATCCAACTCTGTTTGGGGTCCCTTGTGCCAGGCACACCTACTAAGAATGGTTTTGCCTAAGGAGATTTAATTTCAAACAAAGGCAAATGGAATAAAGGAAAACTGTGACACGCAGTCCCTTTTCAAACTAGGGAACTGATTCAGCCAAATCAGTTCTTGAGTCAGTTTCTCTCCAATGTTGGTCATTGCTGTTGACTGAGAAAGTAGAACACTCCAGAAAAGGAGCTATATCAGGTATCAAAAACAAGAACTTATTTCTGGTATGTACACCTAGAATTGCAGATAACACTGCAGGAGGGTTCGAAGCACCTTTAATTACTGTGTTTCTGTCCTTTTTCCCAGCATTTAGCCTAAGAGATCTAGGCTCTGCAATGCTGTTAAAGGGATGTACTTCATGCAGTAAAATCCATGGTGCCAAGATGGTTCCCTGAACATAGCTTTGTACCCCCAAAACAGAAAAGATTGATCTGTGCAATGGAGCACAAAAGCCAGCTGATCAGAAAGACTGGAAAACGTTGTAATTTAACTTTTCTCTGATATTTTGTACCCGTTTGAACTAGGTATGTAATCAAATGTTTAAACCTGTGCAAAAAAAACCCCAACCAAACCAAACAAAAACACAAATGGCAAAAAGCAAACAAACTCAAAAAGCTTGAAGTTGTTAAAGCAATTAATTTTCAATGCAGAAGGCTTCTCATATGCCTGTGGAGACAAAAGCCCACCTTTCACTGAACAGTCCAGCTATTTGTTTACATGGGAAATGAAGATGGCCCCTCGCATTGCAGCTGTGCTGCTGGGAAGAAAGAGTTAAGTTTGGCTGAGCTAAAGGCAGAAGAGCAATTCAGTTCTCATTTCTGCACCCTCAGCTGAAGGCAGAGCCTGGGAATGGGGAGATTTATCTTAAAGAGGGCTGGGAGATCGCATTTGCTTTGTTTCCAGGCTGTTGAATATAAAACTATTCTGATAATATGTATACAACTTCCTTCTAGTCCTCTTTCTTGTTGCAGCAGAAGCAGCTATATCCCAAGCAAAAACAATGTTTCATCCTGTCAGATTTGGGTGGAAAGGGGAGGGGAGGATAAAACATGAAAACAATTAAAATGTTTATTTTTAATAGTGTCTGGCAGTAGTCAGAGGTTTTAAAACTATAAATAAACAAAGGTCATAGTTAACAATGAGAAACATATGCCATACACATGTTTTCTAAAATGTAGATAAAGAAAATAGATAATGCATAGTATTATGTAGATGGCTCATGACCAGGGTCTCATCAAAACTGCCACTGCAACACAGAATCAGAAGAATGTAAAACTCAGGTGTCTGTTCTTTGAGTTACCTCTGTTCTGACGGATTTAATGTCATCTTCCCCCTTTTTTTGATTTGGGGACAGGACTTGCTGTGCCTGGAGAAGATGTGTACCTGGTTGGGCCAGGTCTTTGCAGCAATCTGCAGCTGCTTTTAAAGCAAGTGCAGGATCAAAAAATCCACTTGTGTGTGGAAAGTGGGAAATTATGTTCAGTGACTAACAAATGCTGAAACTCTGGCCGAGAAGACAACCCTAAGTTTCTGGTACTTGGTAGAAGATGAGGGCAACTTGAGTACCAGCCCAGAGCAGGTGGCTAATCCAACCATGGTGTGTGGTCAGCAGCCCTGCTCTGTTGCAGGACTGAGTGCAGGAATACGGCTCCAATTATCAGAGCTATTTATGTGCACTTGCTTTTGGCAGTCCTGCTTTGGAATGCTGCTTGTAAAAGGTTTCATACTTTTCTCTTAAGCTTCTTAAAGGGCCATTCTGCATTCACAAACATCCATATCCATCTGGTAAGGAATGTCTCCCAGCTCAATTAACACCACGTACACACCAATCGCCGCCATTCCGGAGTGTGATTCAGTATTCCAATTGTGCTTCTATATTAAGAGAGGAGGTCAGGAAAGACTGGGAAAACATGACATATTACAAGAAAAGCACAGGATTTTAAAAATAATTGTTTTCACAACAGGCTTTTTGGACATTGGCCTTTCTGAGTTTTAAGGAAGCAGATACATTCTCTGCTTTCAGGCCTCATGCCATAAGATTCCGAAGTAGATGGGGCCCTTTAAAAGCACTGATATTTTCTAGAATCATTTCTGCTATGCTTAACAGCAATTAAGATTTCCAAATACATATACTTTTTATTTTGCATCCTGTAATTCTACTGCTTTAAAATGTTTTCTTTGACATTTGCTGCTGTTGCTGTATATGGTACTTCAGTTACATAGCATTCAATTTAACACTGAAGGTTTTTCCTTCCAAAAGTACCAAGACAGAAGACATGAACAGGTATGATATCTTAGAAAACATAAAGGCCACTAAGAATGCACAGGAAGTACAAAAGCAAAGTCCAGAATTACTGGCAAATCTAAAGACATTGGAAACAGAGGGAAGAAGGCATCTACCTGGCAGAAGAGAAGATCAGTTCCTAAAACACTTCTAAGTTAGAGTAAGATATGAGCTCTCCAAAGGATTTTTAAGGAAACAATACATAATAGTGAATGACACAACAATTTCAAGTGGTTTGAAGTGGGAAATGAAATTAAAGTCAGAATAAGGGGACAGAAAATAATA
This sequence comes from Promerops cafer, assembly GCA_013398275.1. NCBI lineage: Eukaryota > Metazoa > Chordata > Aves > Passeriformes > Nectariniidae > Promerops > Promerops cafer. The sequence goes on from VZSE01011912.1 coordinate 482,415, forward strand.
GATGTAACTTTCTGCTTGTAAGGCAACAGGGACAGAAATTTGTTTTTACAGAAGAAACTCAGGAAAAAGATGGAAGTGTGTTAGAATTTATCTCAACTGCAGGATTCTTGATATTAGCAGAATGTTACACAGCTGTTAGTGATAATTGAATTTGTTGGCTCTTCATGTTAGTATTTCTACCAATGGACTTTCTATCTTGGCCACAAAATATGACTTCACTTAAATCCTCTACAAAATTAGTTCAAGCTACAGTATAGTTTGTTTTTTAAATCAGTGTTCATGTATGAAAAAAGTTCTCATTTAGTATTTGGAATTCTTTTCCCTGTCTTTTCAATTGGCCATTTAAATACAAGTTAGTAAGTAATTAGAATCACCAGCTATTCATGGAACCTTCTCTATCAGGCTACTGTTGGCATTCCGAATGGATTCCATATGAGTGAGTGATAGGGATGAAATGTAGCAGGCGATGCAACATTTATTATTTTAAGCATTTATTGTATAATGAGGTTCTTATTTTAATTATTGTCTTTCAGATTATAAATATTTTTTTCCTTTTTTGCTACAAGGGAATAATCTCACAAGCAATGAAATATGGGTTAGGTTATTATGTCCTTTTAATTCACTGCCTGAATGATAGCACATAACCCGTCAGCTTGCTGGAAATCCTCGCCATTAAGTTGATTTATAAGGGAAATAATAAAGCAATAACTAATCTTATTTTGCACCATTCATATATTGTCACAGGATGGGAGAATCATGCAGAAAAATACATTGATAAACTGGTTTTACCTCGTTGGAGCATCAGTAAGATTGCTGGGGGGCTGCAGCACCTGACTTAGAAAGGAGAGAGCAGAGTTTGTTCTGCCTGGAGAGAAGGAGGCAAAGGGAGGATCTTAATGCTGCCTTCAATTATCTCATGGGTAGCTGAAGAGCAGATGGCAAAGATAAACTTTTTTTCAGAGGTAGGCAGCAAAAGAAGAAGAGGGAATAGATACAATCTGCAACAAGGGAAATTATTCTGCGAGCAAAAGAAAAAACAGTCCTTTGCAGCAAGGATGGCCAAACTAAAGGGAAATCCTCTTCAGTGCAGTGATTCAAAATACCACTGGACAAGCCCAGGGCAACCAAATGCACTTTTGAAGCTGCTCGAATTTGGAACTTGGACCAGATGATGTCCAGAGCTTCTGTCAGACAGAAATCATCCTGGCATTATCTGACCACGTTACAACCCTAAATTCCATTAATGACTACTATAAAGTGTACTTACAGTCCATTAATGAAGTTACAGAATCATACAGTCATAGAAGGGTTAGGGTTGGAAGGGACTTTAGAGATCATTAAGTTCTAACCCCTCTGTCACGGGCACAAGTACCTGTTGCTTTTGCTGTTTATATCTGACCCTTAACATCTTCTGACTTTAGAATATCCACTTACCATTTTGTCTCATCTGCAATGAAGAGAATGACTAATCTGACACCTCTAGAAGCACAAAGGTAGGGTATTAAGAGATCTTCATAATTTAGGAAGGTGTAGAAAAGACTCATTTGACCTTCTTAATGCAGAGGGATGACAGAGAGAAAAAATATTTTTCTATGATAGGAAAATAAAACTTGAAATATCTCTCTACCTGAAAAATAGTCAGTTTTCAGGGTGCTAAATTTTTCTTTTTTCTCTCCCTTTTTCTCTGGTGCAAGGCATGCTGGTAAATCAGTCAGAATTCTCATGTGTCCTAGGAATGAAAAACACTGAGAAGCACTGGTATGTGTACATCAACATCCAAAAATATGTCCTCCCAGTGTATCTTGGAACCACGTGTGTGAGAAAGAGGGTGGCTCTCCTGAAAGCCCTGCATTCCTGCAGGAATAGATGCCTGGGTCTGTGGGACAGAAGGCAGCTGCCATCCCTTCTGCACTTTCTGCTCTGACTTCTGCAGGACAGCGTTTCAATTTTCAGTGCAGTTTTGCAGTCTGAACCTTGCCCTTTGTGAGAACTCAGAAGGTACAGAGTTAAAAAAAAAGCTGCTTCTCCTTTGGCTGACCATTCAAAAGTGTTTTTATTCTGCTACTGCACAAGTAAATAAAACAGCATGAAGAGATGAAGACTAGAACATTAAAATATAAGTGCCATCAACAGTATTTCTGAACAATTTCAATATGTTCTCTGAAGCAGCTGAGGGACTTGGTAACAGCTGGAGTTGTATTTGGTGGCCATCAGAAATTTACATACACTCCCTTGTAGGTATGATTTTTCTGGGGGAAGGGGACTTTGTATTATTTGGCAATAACTCTGAAGTATTAACTGGAGGAAAACATGGCTCAGTATTGAGAAATATAAAACATTTGAGTTTTTTCCCTCAAATATAATTCATTTCTCTGTTGATATTTTTGTGATAATTATTCCATTCCCCACTGATAGCTTATAATTATTCATTTATGATTTCAGAGCAATAGTCTTAGTTTTAATCAGAATTTTACATTGTTCTCTGCTAAGAGCAAATAAAGCTGCATTTTTTTATAAGAGGTCTCTAACTTCAAGGACTTCCTTATTTCAATGAATAGTTTAATGCAACTTTTGGAAATCTGGTGCCCTGTGAGGACTGAAGTGCTCAAACCCCTTTTGATTTCAGATATGATATACAAATGTGAATATACTGAAGGAATTTAAGCAGTAGGGAAGCAATGCAATGATATTTGAAGGTTTCTTACATTATAATTTCTTAATATAAAACTAGTGCAGAGGATGTTTCTGATTGTGCTGATGCAGATTGCAGATATGGAAATCCTGTTTTATCAGTTCTTTCTAACACAGCATTGTTCCCCCAGTATATGATTCCCTGCTCTAATTACTCCAGTCCTGAATGACTCAGTTTCCACATTTCCTTAAAAGATTACTCAGTCTGTTAGATAACATCAGGATGGTTTTGCTGAGTCTGTTTCTGCACTAAGTTTTATCCAATTATCCTAGTGATTGGTAGCAAACCTGAACAACTTTGCTTCTGTTGTTTTATTCTGTGTTTTGATATCACCAGTGCCTTACATGAGCCTATTCATGGACCAGGATTATCTCACTTCTAATATTGGTGTATTATTGATTAATTATGTGTGAAGGTAAAAATCCTTGGGTCCTTCCTATATGAATGTTGTACTGCATCTTTTTATCCATTCTTCTTTCTTTCCTCTGTCACCTTTCAAATAATTTCTTTTTTATAGGATTCCAAGCATCCCAGTGGAAACACTGGATTGCTTTTCCCTCAGTTACTTTACCTATCTTTTTTTCTACATCAAATAATTTCTTGGTTTGTTTTTTTAATCATTCTGTTGCAAAGGCTTACAGACATTTGTGCTGTGCTGATGTGATGAGTAGCATGAGATACAGTTATGATGGAATAAAAAGTGCTGGGATACTGAGGTGATGGAGGAAATGGAATAAATGATGCATTGTTTTACTACTATCAATAAAGAGTCAATGTTCAAGGAATTAGAAGGCTGATAGAATGCCAACTTCTGGATAAGAAATGAAACAAAAGCCATGACCAAAACCTGTTTGTAGTTATTCAAATTTCCACGGCTCTGTTCCAATACTAACATGCAATTTTGAAATCCTGACAAAATTCAAATTCACTTATTTACATTCTGCCTCCCCACATTTCCTATTATTGTATAACACATTCTTGTTACTTAATTGCTGTGTAATGTCCTGTGATGCTAAGCAGGTGCTGCTGCTGTTTTGTGCCTGGAAATGTGATCTAAATGAAACGTAAACCTGTAGTTCAGTGAATCACCTGTATCTCTAACCTTTGATTCCTTTTTATGTTGCTCATATTCATTCAGGCTAATATTATTTTAGCATTATATTCCTAAATTTACATTCCCTTTTAACACACATTTAGCTACAGGATAAAATTTGTCTCAAGTACTGTAATAAGGTCATGGTGTGTGTATACATGGACAGACCTACCAAAAAAACTTCAAGCTTTTGGTGCTTGGAAATAAAAATATGAAGAAAATAGGCACATTTAGTAATTTTCTTACTTCCTTGATCTAAAACAATTTATCCTTCAGTTCTATGATTTACTCAAATAACTAAAGCAAGAATTTCACTGTAAATAAATGTTAAAATTAGAAAGTTTTTCATGTTTCAAGTGAATCTCTGGTCTTGTTTCTGTCACCCAGGAACTTCATGTAATCAGAACTTGGCATTTTAGGACTTCTCAAGTGTTTCTTAAGATCCTGTATTTGGCTTTGTGTGAAAAAGTAGACCAGCAAATATTCCATTTCAATTTCTGACCAAACCAAGAGAGAAAACTTTAAGGAGAGATATCCTAAAGTGTGTCCTTTCAATATACATGGGCAATAACTTTGAGCTAGATTTAGAAAGATTTAGGAGAAATTGAAGGGTATAAGCTCAAATATGAATTAGAAAAATTTCTCCATTCTATTTAACAGCACAAACACCTGAATTCTCCAAGTATCTTTGACTTCACAACAAACTTGTCATTCTCTCTTTGCACACACCAACCCCCAGCTAAGGAGCTCGTGACCTGTCCCATGCCATCTGCTGGGTAAGTGTCCAAAGGTACCCGAGCTGCAGGCACAGTTTGTCAAAAACTTGCACTTTGGAACCCAAACACAGTGCAATGTTGGCTGCTTTTCAAATCAAAGAGCCACAAGTTTCTTTCTTCCCTTCTTACGAGGGAATCTGGGATTGTAATGCTGTCTGAGACATGGGAAATTCAGTTTGTGTATCATGAGTGGGTGGAAGTTGTATCTTTCACAGTCTGTGAAAAGGACTGGCTACTGCCAGCATTAAATGTTCTGCTGTGCTGGCTGGTGATGACTGAAGCAGCACTGAGCTCTCTAGATGCTCAGGTCCTTTTTTAATTGACTGGGCAATTGTTTAGACTGTGAGATCTCAGGGCAGGAACCATCATCTGTGCTTTTAAATCACCACAAAATTCTGACCTTCTTGATATTTGTAGATGACAGTGAGGAAAAGTGAAGGTGGCTGAACTTTTTGTCTTTATGTGTAATAAAGCAAGAAAAAAGATATATTAGGAAGTGGAGGGGAGTCTCCTCTTATTTTTTTGCCTCTAATGTTTTGAATAATTCCTTTTCTGCCTTTACCCTAGAACTTGATAGATGGCTTCAGTGTGACGTAAACCTTCTTATTCCCTAATGAAACAGTATTTAAAAAAAACTTTCAGCATCAGTGAGGTAGGAAAAAATGTTAAAATTCTGCTGGCATATGTTTAAGGGCTGAGTTTGACTGAAAAATTCCATTTCTTCTCAGCAAGGTTAACTCTGAACAAAATCTATGCTACCATCTTAATAAATGCGTATTCTTCCCTTGCACTTTCAAAAACAGTGCGGATGAGACAGAATTTTTCAAAGCTAAAAGAGCATTTTCAGAATTAAATACATTTGGTTTCTTTCTGATAAATAACATCATGCAACCATAGCAATGTTGAGTGGTCTCATGAAATACAATCCATTTTGCTGCCTGCCAGTAAGCCTTACACAACTTTGCTTTTAAAAATAAAAGGGCAGAGGTTGTAATATTTATGATTCTTTAAATCAACAACTGTGCAGAAAAAGATTGTTCCTGAAAAAATTTCCTATTAGCCTTGAATTTCACAAGGGCACTACCCCTTCTATCACTTATTAATACTGTAGTGCCTAAAGGCTCTAATTAGATATTAGAACACAGTGGTAACAGGCACTGTAAATGTGCAAGACAAATCTTCCCTAAGGGGCTATAATGCAATATTATTTTATAAAACCCAAGTAATTTCTTAAAATAGCTTTATAGCTATGGCAGACTATTACTAACTTTGGCCTAGATCCCGCAATGAAAATGTGCATTGTGAGTCTCCATCCAGTAAGCGAAGGCAAGGAACCTGCTCTTTTAGTAAAAGGCCATTAAAAATGGAAGTTGCTGTTACAATGTGGAATTATTTTGTTCACTTCCAGCAAAAAAATTCCACCAGCGTAGCTTGCAGTTGATGCTGAAAATCTACCCTAGAAGTTACCAGTCAGATCACAAAATGCTACTGAGAGCGCTCCAAAGGCACCCAGTGCCATAAATGACAGAGAAATACAAGTAGAAAATAAACGTGCTCGTTTGACCTGGATGATGATCAGCCTTTGACTACTGATCAAACCTTGGCTTTAGGTCATGTTCACAGCATTATCTGAGGTGTCTGAAGTCAGCTAACTGCACGGACCCCTCCCGGTGGCAGTGGCTGGACTGTCCTGTCTCTTGGTCTGCACTGACCCTTGCCCATGTCCCGAAGCTCCTCTCCCAGAGCCATAGGTGCAAAGAGCACTTAGCACACGTGCTTCTCAAGAGCGGTAGCAAAGGTGACTATTTTCAAAACTAGACTCCCGACCCACACAGTTTTTCCAGCTCCCGATTTCCTGCCCTGTGCCTGGGCTGGCCGCGCCTCTTCGGTCTGCGGCGCGTCCTTGGCGCATCTGTCCGGTGTCCCCCCGAGCGCGGACCCCGCAGGGGCTGGCAGCGCCGCAGGGCACCGAGCGCAGGTAGCGGCGCTCCGGGCGCTCCGGGGCTGCGGCTGCCGGACCCCGGGG